>JASANB010005215.1:0-28860 GCA_030248155.1 Sabatieria punctata | reverse complement strand
TGTTGGTGCATGTACATATCCAAGTCTTGCTGTACGTACATGTCTGTACGTACGTGTCTAGGTCGGCGCGCTGTTGTGGTGTATTGCTGTTGTCTCGGCCGCTGAGCCAATATTGATTGCTCTTGGCTCAGACACACACCCGGCTGCAGAGGTGTGTGTGTGTGTTTTGGCGCGACCGAATGGCAAGGCCTGGTGCTGTGTTTAAATTCATCACTTTCCTCTCCGCGCGCACCTGCCTTGCGGTTCGGTCTTTCTGCGTCTCTAGGACGAGTGTGTTTTGTGGCCAACACTTTGCTGTTTAGTTGGCAGTTGACAATTCTTGTGTGCCCCGGCATAAAAGGATTCTGTTGCTGCACCGACTACTACACCGCGACGAGTAGTGCGATAGGAACCGGACAGCCGTGGAAGAAGCAACACAAGCAGGCGAAAACGAAACAAATATCTTTCTCAATTTTACTATGGAAGCTGGAATGACACAGTATGTACATGAGTGTACACATGAAAAAGGGAATATTCTTGATTTGGTGTTTGCAAACGAACCAAATTTGGTCGCGAATGTAAAAGTAGCAGGTCCTTTGGGTAGCTCTGATCACTTTGGTGTGCATGGTTTGATAGGGCCTTTTACTTTAGGACCACAATTAGAAAAGAAGACGTTTAGAAATTTTGCAAAAACAGACTATGAAAATTTTTTTGAAGAGTTGAACAATATAAACTGGTATGACTTTTTTGATTCATGTGATGATGTAAATGCTTTTTGGTGCAAGTTCTGGGAGTTAATGAACTCATGCATTGAAAAGTATGTGCCCTTGTGTGAATTTCATCAAAAACATACTACTTCCTGGTCTTTCGATACTCGAAGTTTACACAGGAGGCAGAAACGTCTTCACTGTTTATATAGAAAAAATCGTACTCCAGAACGCTACCAAAAATGGTTGCAAGCAGCGCGTGAAGCACGTCGTTTGAAACGTCGTGATGAATATACTCAGGAAAGGAAAGTGCTCGACTCTCATTCTGATACTTGCTTCTGGCGGTTCGTTAAATCTCGTCTGACTACTAGATCCGAAATTCCTACCTTAGTGCTAGAAAATAACACTGTTCTATCTAAAGAAAAGGAGAAAGCTGAAGAGTTTAATAGATTTTTTGGGTCGGTTTTTAATGAGGATGACGGTCATAGTCTTCTGCTACCTAACTGCAGGGTTAATGTTCAACTGAGCTCGATGTCTTTTGAATGGCAAACTGTCTATGACCACCTAATTAAACTTGCGCCCAAAAAGTCAGCAGGTGTGGATGAAATTCCACAGTTTTTTCTTAAGAATCTAGCAAGTGTTGTAGCCAAACCTTTAGAAAGAATCTTCAGTTTTTCTTTTGCATCTAGTACGTTACCAAATGAGTGGAAAAAGTCTAAAATAATTCCGTTGCACAAAAAGGGTAGTTTATCTAATGTAAAAAATTACCGTCCAATTAGTCTTTTGTCTTCCAGTAGTAAGGTAATGGAATCTTTGATACGTGAAAAACTGGTAGAACATTTGAAAGCAAATAAATTAATTACAGATGCTCAACATGGTTTCTTGGCCAAACGGTCTACTGTAACTCAACTTTTGACATGCCTTTATGATTGGACTTTAGCTTTAGAAAAGAAACAAACTATAGATATAATTTATCTGGATATAGCAAAAGCTTTTGACAGTGTATCTCATCCTAAACTGATTAAAAAACTGAGAATGTTTGGGGTTGTTGGTGGCATGTTACAATGGATAGAGGCGTATTTAACGGATCGCAGACAGCTAGTTTCAGTGGGAAATCAATTTTCATCTGAATGTGATGTTAAATCAGGGGTCCCTCAAGGTAGCTTACTTGGACCAGTCTTGTTTTTAGTGTATATAAATGATCTTGAAATAGTGTTAAAGTTTTCTCAGCTAAAACTTTATGCTGATGATGCCAAGATCTATTTTGCGGTTGAAAGTAATCAAATAAATGATTCCTTGAGAGCAGATTTAAGGAACGTATATACCTGGGCTACCGAAATGCAGCTGGCTGTAGCCCTTCAAAAGTGTTCAGTTCTGCATTTGGGTTACGGTAATGCTGAAACAGAGTACCATTTGGATAATGTATTGATTCCTGCTGTACGCAACATAGTCGACCTTGGAGTTACAATTTCAAATGATCTAAAGTTTTCATTGCACTGCCAAAGGATTGCAGCAAAAGGATTTCAGATGATAAATTTGATCTATAAAACTTTTCAATCGCGTGACCGTTGGTTCTTGTTGCGTCTTTACCAATCATTTGTACGTTCCAAATTAGAGTATGCAACTGAGGTTTGGAATCCCTGTTTTTTGAAAGATATTGATCTTGTGGAGAGAGTGCAGCGTCTGTTTACCCGTCGTTTGCCTGGGTTGCAATTTCTGACTTATCCAGAACGTTTAAAAACACTAAATATAAAATCTTTAGAAGAACGACGCATACAACGTGACCTAATAATGGTTTACAAAATCATCAATGGTTTGGTGGATGTGCCGGTGGAGAGCTTTTTTCAGTTTGCACCTGTGGTTGGAACTAGAGGGCATAATTTAAAGTTGTATTGTAGGTATACACGTTTGGATTTAGCTAAGAGCTTTTTTCTAATAGAGTTGTAACTATTTGGAATGCATTGCCTACGGAAGTTGTCAATATACGCACACTCAATGGTTTCCGTATAAAGATATCTGAGTTAAAATTCGATAAGTACATAAAGGGTAGGGCTTTGTAGCCGGACGAACGGCCCAGCCCACCCATCGTCCTGACTGATCTTTATTTTGGTTTACTGGACGTAGTAAACTTTACTTACTTACTTACGAATTTTATAAATTTTTCATCACTACTATAGGTGCAGTGTCTGAAACAAGAAGTTATATCAAAGGATTATGTTTGAAAGCATAATATCAAGAAGCGCGGAACACGAGACGAGAAGAGTAAGCTATGCTAGGTTCATTTGTTAGCTAGGACGCCAATGACCGATTATATATAACCAGTTATTGTCCTATTATTAGGTTTAGAAACCATTCAGAAAGTAAAAACTACAAAAAAGTAGAAGAATGGGCGTCGACCGTATCAGCAGAGGACTTTCTTACCTATTGAAGAGAGTTTACTGGTTTGAACCAACAAAACAATTATTATACAGACTAGACGGACGGGTTATATTATATATATCTTTCATCATACAGGGCCTAATAAAGACGAAAACACAGGGAATAAAACAGTTAAGAATCACCCGAATGCGACTGCGCATCTTCAGCAGCGCGGTCGGCGTTATCGGATCACGTGGGGGAGAGGGGCCGCTTATGGGCGAACGGTGTTTTAAAAACGGTAACGGAAGAGGAGAATAACAGGGGTGCAGTCCGATGAGGCCGACGGTGCTACAGTGTCTACGCACGCGACCGGTAACGGCGCCTTTCCTTGCTGCGAAGTAGCAGCCGGCCAATTCCGCTGTGCTAAGTAAGGCGGCAAATTCAAATCACCCTTCTGCTGCCTGCGCGCGTGTTGTGCGCTAAATGAATATGGAAAAGGTGTTGATTAAGTTATTGCGCCAGTGCGCATCACGCATAACTGTCTGTCACATGCAGGCAAGCTTGCAACTTGCAAGCGCTCCTTTGTCCTAAAAGGCCTACTGAATCTTGGCCGCTAACCTATTTTTTGGCCGCCTGGCTTTTCGCAATGAATGCCCAAGGAAACGCAAGTTTTTGATTTTCATGTAACGGCTAAAGCAACCAAGTAGACGAATTGAATTATTATCCTATTCATTTGTGTTGTACCTGCCTATGTAGTGTTGCTGATTAATCTCACACTAACTCTTCATTAGTACCTGGATGATTACGTGTCTCTATAGCACAGAACAACTCCATATTTTTACAAGGGTTAGCGCAATTTCGAAGAACACGAGACAAAAATCGGCAGAGTTTTTTTTTGAGTTTATTGATTTTAACAAACAAACAAAGAATATACTGTTAGAATGACCAGCATACCGTAGCATGTCACTAGATGACAGGAGGGCTGGGCCGATCGACCGGCTCAAGGGCCCTCTCCCTCAAAAAACTTGATAGATCCACTGCGGCCAATTTAGTACGAAAGTTTTGTAGTGATGAAGCATTTACAACGTCTCTAGATAAGTTGTTCCAAATTGGAACAACTCGACTCGCGAAGAAGTTTTTGCGCAGTTCTAGACGAGTATGCGTAACGTATATACAGTATAGATCAAAAAAAATGTCCCATCGCTTTTTCGGCCTTCACTCAAACGTTTCGTTCTCAGTCACTTCTATACCGATTTGGCTCAATTTTTCAGCAAAAATTAACAACATGGTTGGCTAAATATTCTGCAAGTTCAGGGCCAAAATTCCGACTCATACTGGTTTTATGACCCGAAAAGTAGGAATGAGGGTGGTCCACGCAAATTTATTTTTTTTCGGTAATACAAGTAGTACAGGCCTGAAACCTGCAGGAATGATTGGTGTTGCTATTGGGCATAACATACTAAGCGGGCAGCCCTGTAGCTCAAAGGGCACTAAAATGGGGGAATTTCAAAAACATGAGTGAAAATCCCATAGTTAAGAAATCCGCACCTTCTAGAATCAAAGCACTGAATCTGTTGTTAATCAACATAGATTGTAGCAGGAAGTTCGACAAATAAGTGAACCTGATATTTAAACTCTGTTCCAAACCATAGTAACCATCCCTGCAGCGTTTTTTGAAAATTGAAAATCTTTAGAATCGTCATTTTGCCGGTTTTGCGAAGAAAAGTCATATTTCGTCATGTTTTTGAAATTCCCCCATTTTAGTGCCCTTTGAGCTACAGGACTGCCCGCTTAGTATGTTATGCCCAATAGCAACACCAATCATTCCTGCAAGTTTCAGGCCTATACTCCTTGTATTACCGAAAAATATTAAATTTGCGTGGACCACCCTCATTCCTAGTTTTCGGGTCATAAAACCAGTATGAGTCAGAATTTTGGCACCACACTTGCAGAATATTTAGCCAACCATGTTGATAATTTTTGCTGAAAATTTGAGCCAAATCGGTAAAGAAGTGACTGAGAACGAAACGTTTGAGTAACGGCCGAAAAAGCGATGGGACATTTTTTTGATCTATACTGTATATTAAAGTTATACCCCCTAGTGCCCCTGGTTGGTGCCCAGGTAAAAAATAGAAGAAAAGCCCAGAGAAAACAATGAAAGGTGCAGCCAGTAAGCAACAGACCTATCTACTGCAGGCAACTGGCCAAAGATCGAACATCATAAATAGGTAGCACCGCGGCAGCCAGCCGGCGAAGGGTCGCGGAATTGGCCCGCTGCTACTTCGCAGCCAGGAAAGGCGCTGTATGTGACCGGTGGCGTCACTTGCGCGTATATATCCAACTATTATCCGCCACGGTGGCGGATAATTCAAGTGATCGTACGTGGCCCTTTCCCCCGTGGCCAGTCACCCCCGCACCGCGCTCACACGACTGTGACTTAATTCATCACATAATAATAGTTTATTTTGCGTTCCTTTTGTTTCTTTGCTGAGTTCGGCCTCTTTATATTTCAGATAAAGCGATTATATTCGTTCTCAGTCAAGTCACCTTACTATGGTTATTTATTGCATGCATACAAACAGCGTAATGCTACATATGTGCTAGAATAAAATGCTTTCTATTTTCAGCGTCTCTGACTACTTCTATACTCTCCATCTCAGCTCTCCTGCCCCAGTTATGTAACTAGTTCGTTTCTTGCCCTGCTTTAGACTTAGTACCTATGTAGCGGGATCCACCCAACGTTAGGCTACATATAATTGCTTTCTGCTTACACTCACTTCAACCGTTTTCGAACCTACGAATGACAGCACTTGCAGGTACCAGGCAAGCTGACTGTGACGCAAAAGACAGAGTAAATTTGCCGTGGTAACGACATAACGTTCCTTAACCGATGAAACCAACTGGTGTGCTACTGTATTCTTCGAAACATATGTTATAGCCCAGTACACGACCAAGAATATTTCGGATAATCGATACAATATAGAAAAACGTTGCACAGTTCAAATAATCACGATAGAGCACAGCACAGCACAGCTAAACTCAGAGTAAGCGAAATCCTATTGATGACTTAAGTGTTGCACAGGAGTAATTCACCCGTTTCATGGCCACTAACAGGACGAGAAAAAACGTAAAGCATAGCTACAGTACCAAAAGTGACCGGAACAACTAAGAAAGGGCAGAGTTCTACTACTTACAGCGACAGCACAACTAACAGCACACTACAATAACGATCATACATGTGCATGGTCGGCGGCTCAGGGAGGGACGGCCAAATCTACGTGCGTAGTTGCCTGGATACAGGTGCAAATTTTAGGTGGGAAATTCAAATTTTGGCGGGAAATTTGAATTTTTGCCCAAAATTTTGGCGGGAAATTTGAACTTTGTCCAAAATTTTGGCTAAAAATACGAAATTTTTGGTTAAAATTCAAAAATTTGCGGTAAAAATCAAATTTTCTACAAAAATTGCCAAAAAACAACTTTTCTGATAGAAACATTGCCAAAAAATCGAAATTTTCCAGGAAAATTTGAAAAAATTTCGGGTTTGGTGCGTGGTTGCCTGGAGGAAGGGTGCGTAGTTGCGTAGTTGCCAAAATTGATTTCTGTGGCTTAAAAACGCATCTGGAGGCTTTCTAGCAGCCTCTAGCAACGTTTGGTAGATTTTCATTTTCGTCCCCCCCTGTCCCCCCCTGGGCACCCCCCATGCACATGTATGATAACGATAATTGAAGAAACAGAAATAGAAAGCACAGTGTAAGTTCAGTCAACTTTTGGTTGTTTCTCAGGCATCGGGAATGATTCACGCTTGCGTTTGTCTTTCCGGCCATCACTAAAAATGACTTGCTGGTACTAATGGTAGCGTGCAAGAAAATCTATAGATACCATGCATGTAACAGGGGGTCTGCCCCCCACCCGACTTAGGCCAGACCCCCCTGAGACGATTTTTCCGACCCCCTCCGATTTTTCTGGCAAGTAATTTTTGAGGAAATTTTTGCGATTTTTTACAATTTCAGACACAAAAATTGCCAAAATCGCCTGCAAAACAGCACTTTTTAGCTGTATTTCAGCCCAAATTAGCGATTTTTGGCGATTTTTAGCCAAAAAATTGCGATTTTTTCGATTTTTGAGCGTTTTTTTAGTGCCAAACCTACCTCCCAAAATTTTGGCTCAGACCACCCGGCCGGCGCCAGACCCCCCAACCCCCTTCGGCGGATGACCCGTTACATGTATGATAGATACTGTTTAGCTGTTTTACAGACCTCTGTTTCCCATTATAATCGATTTGTCATATTTTTTCTGATTGTCGTGCCCCGATTTCGTTTTAATTTAATCTAGCCACCGATATTTAAGCACTTATTCGATTCTAGCACAAGTACAATTCACACTAAAACATCTGCATACCATGTGGCATCTTCATTTCTGTTACTCAATGGAGGCCGACTGTTTGAAGTTCCGGCTGAGTCATTTTCAGTGCCTGCTTCAGCTGTCTTTGGACAGTGGCTGTAATTTTAATGCTTTAAATACACCTTTTATATCAGTTAAAAATATTTCTTTATGTACCTGCACACGAAATCATTCTCAGATACAGTTGAGACGCAGGAAGAATGAAACCATGAAACCATTGACTATGTTGCGGATGTCATCTTTTGACACAAGCTTATCCATCTCCGACTCTGTAAATTAGTAAATTATACAAAAGTGTCAAATTCGGGAGCCTGCGCAATACACAGAATAATACGAGTTAGAAAAGCTACACTAAAACATATTTGACACTGCACGGTTCTGTACGTTGTGTTACTGAAAGGACAAGCAACACATCGCATGCATGGTGCCGATGACAAATATCCGATAGCCGTAGACCGATAAAGAATTTATTTATCTTTCATTTAAAAAAGGAGTCATTCAAATCGGTTGAGATTTGCGGTTGCAACAGCGAAAAATCTGCTGGGTTGTTTTTTTTAGCGTACCCTGTATATTGCATCGTCGATCAATTAAGACACGCAGAGTACTTGCATTAACAGGAAAAATGGAATATTTGACTGTTGATACAAAATCAATTGTATTTATTTATCGATAGGTATCGCACTAACTGCTGATGCTGAAAAATTACCCAATGATAACAATAACCCAATCATGAAACACTAATGTCAGCTCACTATTTTAGATTAAAATACTTACCGCACAATCCGCACTTCTTTCCGGAGCCTTTTAGTGGTTTCCTGCTCAACTTCAGTTGTTCGTGTTCTTCTGGGTGCTGTTTATTCCGATGTTTCAACAGCCCGCTTCTGTACGCATAACTCAGACCACATAATTCACATTGATACTGCTTTTTATGCCCCTCTTCATTGTTCGCCATGATCTAGTCTGCAATTTTACTGCAAACAACACTGCCAAGAAAGCAAAGACAATTTTCGTCACTCTTGCCCTTGCTTGCAGACGCAGCGCAGCGAAATAATCGATTGTGCCGCGGACTTGATTGTGGCGGATATTACAGAAGCGTTGAATTTTGAATTATCCGCCACCGTGGCGGATAATAGTTGGATATATAGGCGGTTACTAAAATTCGCAGCTCGCAGCCATTCGCAGCTTCGCATCCCAGTCGCACCCGTTCGCATCCGTCGGGCGCCAACTCTAAAACATCGATGCGAAGAAAAAAGAAGTAAATAGAAAAAGTTTTCCGACCTCTTTTTCGGTTTTCCTCTTGGGTTTCCAGCAGAGAGGCTGTTGATGTATATTTGATGTGTACAAAGTCTTTGCATTAAATAAAAGATGAGGCGGTCACGTCAACAAGTGCAACGTGGTTCTCCACGATCACAGTCTAAGCAATCGACTGTTGACGCTAGCTTCAACATAGTCGAAGAAGGTACTAATGGCACACTCACGGTGACCTTGAAAGCGTCCCATTTACTGAGGTGTCCTGATTATAGGGGAGGTCGACCATAAAAATTTTAGAAAATACTTGCTGATGATCGTTCGGATGTTGTTCAATGCTATGATACAACTAAAATATGACACTACTGGACGGTAAATAGGTATCAAACTAAGCAAAAACCGGCAAAAGTTTATGAAACGTCCTATTTATAGAGGGTCACGGCCGGTGTTCCGTTAAATAATCCTATCGTTAAAAAATCCTATATAGGATTTCTTAACGGGCCGAGTGCCGTGAAATATTCCTATTGCCGTTAAATAATCCTATGAAAGCTGTGACATTGTCTAATCGGTAGTGCGCATGCGGAAATGGAATAGGCATGCGCAAGTACGTACGATAGGTGCTGTTTAGCAGGTCCAAACTTATCATATAGCTCATCTTTACGCCTGCATCGGAATCAGACTGTGAGATCGATGACGATGATTTAGCCAGTCGAGTTGAGCAACTGCAGAAGCTTCGAAGCAGAAGAAGCAAGAGCAGGCATAGTACAAAGCTTACTTCGACGCCAAGCATGAAGTTGTTGTTGTAACTTTTTGTCTTTTTTGGACTAGAGTAGCCAACTGCTATAGAACAGGAAGAGACACAAGGCAGCCTCCTTAACAACAACCCTCCCCTTTTGCTGTCGGTGGGTGCAAGGCAGGTAAAGTTTGGTCTCCATTTATCTACTTGCCATTGCTGACTTTCGACTTAAATGACCTGAAAGTTCAAAGTGGGGGAATTTGCCCGCATCAGGAATCAGCGCCAGAAAACCCGACAGGGTGGCCGGATGGAGTACAAGTTGTCAGACCCGAAAGAAGTCATAGAAGTCGGTTCAAAAAGATCGCATAAGCTCAAAGGTCTTGCGAAATCCGTGAACAGCCAGCGCCTGTAGCCAGCGTTTCCAGTGTAAGGATGAGCCAGTATCAGCGGCCAGTCCCGAACTTCCCAGACCATTCAAACCAAACTTCTGGGCTGACTTGCTTCGTAAAACAGCGGAAGACTATCTGGCCCTTGTCAAAAATGGAAAGTGATAAAGTATGAGCAACAACCGTGGAACTGTTTGCTACTGCCAATCTTCTGGAAACGCCTATATGTGTGTGCAGGTGCTACAACGATAAGTGGGTGTGCCAGAAGCATTTCCCAAATGGAAAGAAGGAATTATCCTACATCATCTACCTGAACAATTTGAACAGAAAGCACTTTCAGGTGGTCACAAAATGAGTCTGTTGATATTTGTACTAGGCACGCTGTTATTCATATTATGTGGCTTCTTATACACCTGTTGGTGTACAGTTGTTTTGGTTGTATTGTCTGCCATGTAATATTAAAATAGTATTGCCATTACTCTAGCGATAGGATTATTTCACGAGGATAGGAAAATGTAACAGGCCCATAACCGTTAAAAAATCCTACATAGGAAATTTTAACGTTAAAAAATCCTATATAGGATTATTTAACGATAGGATTATTTAATACAACACCGGCGTGGGGGAAGGGGGTTTTCCGTCAGGTGGGTGGTTGTTGTTGTTGTTGTTGTATCTACCCAGGAAACTGCAGCTAACAGGAACCAGCTGCGTTCCCGGGAAAGGTGTTACCATTTGGGGACTAGCCAGGGTTGACCTGGGGCCGTATTTATAGTCCACTCTACATTGACCCCGAAGGGTATGCAGAGATGCCCCGGAGGCGGTAACTTCAGTGCTCATCTAATGCGGATCCCGCCGAATCTTTTCAATAAAATCAACGAAGTGCACTGCAGGCATCTGAATGAACAGTTGCTGCCGATCTGTGAGCTACTCTGTACTCTCTTCCTGCATTCTGATTCGGTCTCTTCATTTTGCAAACTCATTTTGTTAGTCGTTTCTTTCTTTCTACGTTAGCAAGCTTTTATCATGGTAAAGTCACTTCTGTGATCGTATCTTTGCTCTCATTAGTGTGTGTGTTCTGTAAATTTGAGCATTAAATATGCTCAGACTTGCAGCATGCAAAGACACGTACATTGGTACTGCGCTGGGTTGCCGGGTTGACGGTTCGATTTAGAGATGCGCACGGGCCCGGCAGTTCGGCCCGGGCGGGCAGTCTAAATTTCTAAAAATTGTGTTACAATACAGAGCATTTTTGTTTATTTTCTTGCGATTTCAGTATAGTTCAATATAATTGTGTTCTTTTAAGGTTATTCTCTAATATTCTGACAAATTAACAAATTTTCGACCTCATTTCGCTTTGATTTTGCTAAAAAAATAAAGTATATATCAGTTAAAGATCAAAACTGAGTTTCAGTAAGGAAAAACTATGAAAAAAAGCCGAAAAGTGCTAAATTTGGCTGCCGGACCTTGTGTCTCTTCCTTCTCTATAGCAGTTGGCTACTCCTAGACCGAAAGGACGAAAAATTACAAGAACAACAACAATAACAATGATTTGGACTCAGCCGATTATTTTAACGAAAAAAAAGCGGGCCGGGCCGAAAATTCCGCCCCGAGCGCATCCCTAGTTCGATTTAATGCGAAATTTTAGGCCCAAAATTTGCCAGTTTCAGTTAATAATAATAATTGCTTTTCCCCTAAAATGTTAGGGGTAAATACAATACACTGCCAGGCTTCCTTCCTCGGTTTCTGCAGCATTGCATACCCAAACGCGTTACCCAAATGTCATTCATCTGCTCCGCTCGCAACATCACACATACTATGCCCTCACAACTCTACGTTTTGCTGTCTCGTAACGTAATCCGACATTTCTGATTCTATTTTCGCGCAATTTTATCAACAAGTAAATCTTCGCATCGATGTTTTAGAGTTGGCGCCCGGCGGATGCGAACGGGTGCGACTGGGATGCGAAGCTGCGAATGGCTGCGAGCTGCGAATTTTAGTAACCGCCGGATATATACGCGCAAGTGGTGGCGTCCGAATGTAAAGAAAGACTTTTTACTTTTTTTGCCAATTCATTGAAATTTGACTGACTTGTGTGTGCAATAGTTTCTGGAGTTATGGCGTTCTAAGCGTTCATCCACAAATGTCCAGTTTTATTAGGCGACTGATGTTCGGACCGGATCGGTAGCTTTGTTTGTTCTGGATAGGTTTTTGGATCAGGTGTAGCTGGGGGGGGGGAATCAGGAACCGATCCCAAACACGAACGAACGAAACGAACGAACGAACTTTTATCGCCCAACACAAAATAAAAATAAAAATACGAGTTAGCAAATGACATAAAACGCGGTTACAGTGTAAAACGACGGCATATGGAGGCGAACGTTGTTTAATGATCATAAATAAATATAAATTAACGATTTCTATCGATAAATATCGATTATCGAAATTTTTTTTGGCAAAATTTCAAAATCGTCCAAAATGGTCATGTCATATATCATTTGAAAGCACTTCGCCTGGCGACTCTAATGATCACTAAATCAGGGAAATGGACTGTACATTAATTAATTAACTTTCTTATGACTATACGACTCCGGAACGTGCCCTTACTGATGCGTACCCCTAGGGGTATTTATATAATTGGAAAACAGGCCCTCCGGAGCGTGCCTATTACTGATGCGTCCCCCTAGGGGTATTTTTATGTTTTTAAAACAGGCCCCCCGCAGCGTGCCCTATACTGATGCGTCCCCTAGGGGTAATTTTATGTTTTTAAAACAGGCCCTCTGGAGCGTGCCTATACTGATGCGTCCCCCTAGGGGTATTTTTATATTTGAAAACCGGCCATCCGGAGCGTACCTATACTGATGCGCCCCCTAGGGGTATTTTTATATTTGGAAAACAGGCCATCCGTAACGTGCCTATACTGATGCGTCTCTAGGGGCACTTTTATATTTGGCAAAACAGGCCCCCTGGGGCGTGCCCTATGCTGATTTAGGATCAGGTGTAGCTGGGGGGAATCAGGAACCGATCCCAAACAAAAACTAATGTGTTTAATGATCATAAATAAATATAAATTAACGATTTCTATCGATAAATATCGATTATCGATAATTATTTTTGGCAAAATTCCAAAATTCGCACGCTCCGGCCGGAGGGCCTGTTTTAAAAACATAAAAATACCCTAGAATGATAGAAATAGATTACTAAAAGCAGGAAAACGGTTAATCCCTGCTCAATCTGTACTGCGTGCGTAGGAAGATAGGTCTACTGTTTAGTGTAGTAGATGTTCCTGCTCATGACGTCTCATGCCGGACCGGTTTTCATAGTTTTTGCCTCTCCTACTACATAGACGTTTGTTTCCTTGCACGTAACTGTTCTGTTTGTCTTCTCTTTGCGACTGTCTGAGCTGCCAGTGTTACGTGTGGACGTATCTATTTGATAGTTTGATTGGTTTGAAGAGTGAGAAAGTTTTGAAAAATTAGCCTTCAAAAACGTATTTAAAAGCGATTCTTAGCTTATATTTTAGCAGTTTTGTTGTATAATCTTTCTTTCTCTTATTTTTGACCGATTTTTTGAACCCTCCACCGAAAAGGTGGGTTTGGGTGTGTAGTGTGTACGCAATGGATTGCACAGATCGCCGACAACTGTCGATTTAGAGCTCTCCTGCTTAAATTAAGACTAGCCCTTGAATCCTCGACTAACGCCAAGGCTTGAATATTTTAGTGCCTTGACTGAGTGGCTGACTTTATGTAATGGTACCATGTTACTGTCAGGTTAATTGCAACGTACACGTATGTTGTTTTTTCTCTGACTGTAATGGTATTCGTATTAGCAATATGCAGTATAATACCTAGGATGATTTTTAAGGTTTCGTTCAAAACCTTGTTTTCTGATAAAATGATAGTGATTATGCCAACAAACAAATAGCTATAGAGGTGAGGACTGAAGTGAATTCGGTTTCTTAGATTATAATTAGAATTGTTAGCCCTATATGTAGGGATGGCCAAAGCACGTTCGCGCCGCGCCGAATAGAAAATACAAAATCACAGCCAAAAAGTGGTCCAAAGCCGTTTTTGCAACTTCAAGCGCAAATGCTTTTTTGTGTTCCGTTATTGATAGGGGGATGTGATGTATTTATATGAAACAGAGTGTGAGCTATCGAATAAGATGCATTTTGAATCATAATTCGGCCGTTAAAGGGCATTTTCCTCTCGAAAACTGAATTCGTCGTTTTTCAATGGCCATTTTCTGCTAAAAGGAGAGTTGATTCAAATTTTGTTCAACCGGCTTTAAAATCAGCGCAACTCGTTACCTATATAGCATACATGGGCCGGGGGGGTAAGGGGGGTATACCCCTCCCCCTCGGCCGGCCATACCCCCCCCTCGGCCGTCCATACCACCCCCTCGGCCTTCAACCCCCCCCTCCCGGAGGGAGAAAATTCCGCTTATTTAAAGCAAAATAGGCGTTTTTTTTCCTTTTTTCGGGGGGGACCCCCCCCCCCCCCCCCGAGGTCTCAACCCCCCACCCCCCCCTCCGGATTTTTCCGGCCCATGTATGCTATATAGCACCGCTTTTTTTCTTTCCGCACTTCGGCATGGTCCCCACAAATTTGATTCTTTCTTAACTACTGAAAATGGGCATTTTCGTGGATTTTTTTCATGTTCCTCGTTCTTGTAAAAAAACGACGAATTCGGCGCAAGATGTTCAATCGGTTCCGTGTACAGTAGACTTCAGACTTTCGAATGATATAAGAATTTGCTCTCTGCTCTTTGCCGTTAACCCCACAAACGATGTTGAAGTTTCTGTAACCCTAAATTTTTGCCATTTCAGGCTTTTATTGTACCCAACACTTGCAATCATACTTTTTGCATTAATTTAGCTGGGCGAGGATTATTCACATCTTTCTAGTAGATTTTAAACAATGAAGTTGGTTTCACCTTCGTAACACGCGCCATAGAAAATCAGCCACCGCTGGGACGGCGACCAAGTTATAAACACTAATTTACGCGATTTGATCCACGCGGCTGTTTTGAACCCGCATTTCTCCAATTCTTCATGAAATTATGTGCGGTTTTTTGCGTAAATAATCGCATCCGGTCATGCTATTGCCGTTTTAGCGTAAATTTTGCTTCTAGCGCGAGTTATTCAAATCTGTTGCCCATAATTAAAAATGGTACCAAGTGCGCCATACAAAAGTTCTTCGCAGACGGACGCTTTTAGATCGCATTTTTCTAATTTTTCACGGAATCAAGTGCGGCTTTTTGCGTAAATTATCGCATCCGGTCATGTTATCGGCGGTTTTAGCATAATTTTTTTGCTGTAGCGTGAATTTTTGAAAACCATTGGCCATACCTACTATATGTTTCGCAATTTACCGACTGATTTCGATTGTACTAACGGGTAGCTAACCATTTTAATTGTTAATCGGATAAAGCTTTAGTTCTTAGTAGTTACTTCCGAAATTTTTACTGAAATGTCCTAAGGCTCTGACAGTTTGAATTAGCGATATGTAAAACGTTTTTGGGGCCTATTTAGGTAGTGATTGCAAGAACTATTCTTGCTGATTGGATTAGTGTAGGGTTATGGAAACATTTTGTTGCACTATTAATCTTCGCGTGGCTACATTTGAGAGGGCGGCGGAAATCGCAAACGCCCATTCCCTTTGCTCATGTATTTGTTTTGGCGCCGCTCAGTGTGGCTGATGCGATTTGTTTGCGGCGTGATTGAGTTTTTGTTTTGGAAACAGACCGTTTAGCACACGCCCACGGGTTTTAAAGTCGTATATGTGTTCTCGAACTTCTGTCTTCAACCGCACACGCAATGGCGCTGACCTAAGTGTGCCCACTTATAGTATTGGTCACGTGATTTCCTGGCCTCTCTGGGTTCTGTGTGTAGGCTGCCATTCTATTACGGCATTGCGTCTTCTCGCTGCCCTTCGTACTTCTCTTCTCTTCTGTCGGCGGCCCCGAAACCGGTTGAGCGGCGTAGTTGGTGTCCTCGGGTTTTGGCACTTGTATGTTTTCGGTTTTTGCTGCCCGTCCATAACAGCTACCGGCAAAAATAGCGCTCGCTGACTTCCTTTCGTGCATTTGTGCTTGTCTTTCAAAGGTTCGCTCTGTCGCAGTCGGTCTTTGCTCTACCTAAGATTAAGAGGCCTTCTAGGGACTTAGCGACAGTCAATCGAGTTTGTTAATGGCTCAGAACGGCGTGATTGGCAAGAAAGCCGTCATCGATAGCGATGGCGAGATTGGGACTGAAGACTTGAGTCCCGAGCCAGAAAATGGAGCCCTCAACAAAAAGGTAACTTTCCTCTGCGGCTCCACCGGCTCCACATCTAGCTTGGAAAGCATGGACGTGGCAGAGAACGGACCCCTCAACAACAATAAAGTGGTCAATCGAATCAATTCTATGAGGTGAGTTGTTCAGTGTGCCTTGGTGGCGGGCTACTCAACTGCATGTACTGTACGTATCAGCGACAATATACGTGGCGTGATTGTAGATAGCTGAGGCTTGTTTTGCAGTGGCTTTGTTGCTAGAATTCTATCTGTGACAGAAAGATAGGCTGAGCAAACAAAACTAAACAGACGCAGACAACTTATAGTAGCAAAGGTCGTCCTAGCGGTTATTCTGAAAGTTGTCACGCCAGCTCTCGCTAGCCAGGCGAAGTTACGTAGCGCCCCAATAGTTCTTTGCGACATGTCCGCCACTACTTTGCAAGATTTGCAACCACTCAAGTAAGTGCGTTTCCTTGCTGCTAAAATTGCCGCTGCTGCTGCTGCTAGTGCTAACGCATTGTTGCTTCATGGCTAAATTTGGTTTGTTCTTTAGACGCCACTCTTCTACCTCATCAGAACACCGTGGGTAGGTGAAATGCTGTTTCCCTTTATGCTTGCCGCCGGCGTGACGTTTGCCTTGTTCATGCCGTTTCTCTGGGCTGCGTGTTTACAAAATAGTCTGTTTTTTTGTGGGTTCGGTCTTTGCATGTTTGTTCCCATTGTCTCTAGTATGTGTGTACGGTGCAGTGAATGATGCCATATTGGGTTGAACGGTGAATGCTATTTTGCGCACGCATCTGTCTGTCTTTTTCAGCATGTTGGATGAAATCCCGGAAGGTAGAAAAAATAGTCTTAAGGGCTTCCGTCGCGGCGATTCATTCGTCGGCGTCAGTTAAGTCTCTGCACTCGCTTTTATCGTACCATCTCTTATTTTTGTTCAGCTTCACCTTGCTTACATTTGGCTTGACTTCTTTTCCTTGCACCTAGCAATGCTAACACGCTTGCCACGTCCCTCGTTTGTTTGGGTTTTCACTAAGGTTTCGCTCTGCTCCGGTTTGCAGTTTCTTCCTCAGCAGTGTCGGACTGAGATTTCTTTTAGACCGTCCATGTCTTCGCCGCATGTGCGTACTTTTCGTTTTCAAGGAGGGCACAATCGACGCACTTCCTCGTGGGACCCCGATTCTGCCTTATGCTCTTTTTCGTCAGTAGAGGAGTTCGTTTCCAAGTGCTGCTCAGGCAAACAAAACGTTATCAAAAAGGTATTCAGTGTCTTCTCTTTCTTCTGTCTGACCCCAGGTTTCAGGTTCTTATCGCAAATAACGGAATTGCGGCGGTGAAATGCATGCGCTCGATCAGACGATGGGCTTACGAACTGTTCCGTCACGACAGAGCAATCAAATTTGTGACAATGGTCACTCCAGAAGATCTGAAAGCAAATGCCGGTGCGGTTTCTGTAATTTTGAACAGCACTGCCAGTGGATCGAGCCGTACCAGCTGCAATTGGTCTATTTCAGAGTATATCAGAATGGCAGATCAGTTTGTGTTAGTGCCGGGCGGCACCAATAATAACAATTATGCTAACGTACAGCTAATTGTGGACTGTGCCAAACGCATGGAAGTGCAGGCGGTCTGGGCCGGCTGGGGTCACGCGTCCGAGAACCCGAAACTGCCGGAAACTCTTCGTAAACACGGCATTATTTTTATTGGTGCGTTGGCATTTTTTGCTCTATTCGCTTAAAGTTTTTTCAAGTCTTTAAGGTTTTTTAAAGCATCAGGTAGTCTGTGCCAGCATAAAAACCGCCTTGTGTATAAGGGAACTATAAATTAATCAGCACACAACGAAAAATATCAACGTTTGCGTTAGTCCCAAAAATATACGCACAGATTTTTACAAGTGGTTGATAAACCGTCTAAAATATTTCTAATCGGACAACGGTTGTTTGTCGGCTCTACAGTGTGTGCTTGTTGTACGGAATGACTTCAGGTCCACCGGAGAAGGCTATGTGGGCTCTGGGCGACAAAATCGCCAGCAGTATCGTTGCTCAAACAGCCGGCGTGCCTACTCTGCCGTGGACTGGCACCGGGTTAAAGGTCGATTGGTCGGAGGAGGACTTGAAGAAAGGAAATGTGATCACCGTTCCGCCACAGATTTATGTCGAAGCAACAGTTAGAACGGAAGAAGACGGCTTGAAGGTATTTTGGTATACGAGCGAAGGCGTTTTACTAAACGCATTTCCGATTTAGGCAGTTCATAAGATCGGTTTCCCTGTGATGATAAAGGCATCGGAAGGTGGTGGTGGCAAAGGCATTCGAAAATGCGAATCGGTTGAAGATTTTCCAGTTCATTTTAGACAAGTCAGTGCAGCTTCTGATGATACCAAGTGCTGACGTTGACGTTCTACGTTTAGGTACAAGCAGAAGTGCCGGGCTCCCCAATTTTCATCATGAAGTTAGCGAGCGCAGCCCGTCATTTGGAAGTACAAATTCTGGCCGACCGTTACGGCAACGCTATTTCGCTGTTCGGTCGCGACTGTTCCATTCAGAGACGGCACCAAAAAATTATCGAAGAGGCGCCTACTACAATTGCCCCCGATGACGTGTTTGAACAAATGGAAAAAGTACTGTAGTATTAATTGCGCAAAATCTGTACTAATGGATGTACTTGTTCTAATCAGCTGCTCTACAAGCAAACAGTGACATCAGATCCAGCTGCTAGTCATCTTTTATTCACTAACCACTCTACTAATCTTAAACCGTTGAAAAATGTGTGCTAATAGTGGTTTGGTGGTTTTAGGATGCTGTGCGACTGGCCAAGATGGTGGGATATGTGAGTGCGGGCACTGTTGAGTACCTGTACGTTCCGGAAACGCAACAGTATTACTTCTTGGAGCTTAACCCACGTCTACAGGTATTTCTATGGCAGTAATGCAGCCTCCGCATCCTGTTTCACTGTAGGTGGAGCATCCGTGCACGGAGATGGTAGCCGATGTCAATTTGCCGGCGGCGCAGCTGCAGGTGGCAATGGGAGTGCCTCTGCAACGCATCAAAGACATCAGACTGCTGTACCGGGCCTCTCCTTGGGGCTCGACTCCCATTGACTTCGACGACCCTGCGCACCATCCCATGCATCGCGGTCATGTCATAGCTGCCAGGATTACCAGCGAAAACCCCGATGAGGGTGCGAGAAATATTTTAGCACTACTCTCCTTGCTTCACAGATGACTGGTTGGTTGCAGGTTTCCAACCGAGTTCGGGCACGGTGGAGGAGTTGAACTTTCGGAGCAGCAAAAACGTCTGGGGTTACTTCAGTGTGTGTGCGTCCGGAGGTCTGCACGAGTTTGCCGATTCTCAGTTTGGTCACTGCTTCAGTTGGGGCGAGACTAGAGACGAAGCCAAAGAGTGGGCGTGTTTGTCTGATTAAACCGTTTTCAATTTGCCTTTTCTTCTTTCAGTAACATGGCTCTGGCCTTAAAAGAATTGTCTATACGCGGCGATTTTCGCACCACAGTCGAGTATTTAATAGGCCTGCTGGAGACGGACGATTTCGTAGAGAACAATTTTGACACTGCCTGGCTCGACCAGCTAATTGCTATGCGCGTCAAAGTGACTTCAATTAGAAACTGGTAGAACGTGTGGTTATGTCTGATTTTAGGCCGAAAAGCCAGAAGTTCTGCTTGGAGTCGTTTGCACGGCTGTCTTAATTGCTGACGCCAAAATTGTCAACGCTTTTCAGAGTTTTCAAAACTGTCTCGAAAGGTACGTACTTGTTTGTGTTTAGTGCATCCGATTGTACGTACATCATACATGTAACAGGGGGGTCTGCCCCCCACCCGACTTAGGCCAGCCTCCCCCCGGATGGGGGGACCCCCCCTCGAGACGATTTCGCCGACCCCCCCCCTCCGATTTTTCTGGCAAGTAAATTTTTGAGCAAGTTTTTGCAATTTTTTAGAATTTCAGACACAAAAATTGCCAAAATCGCCTGCAAAACAGCACTTTTAGCTGTATTTCAGCCCAAATTAGCGATTTTAGCAATCTTTAGCCCAAAAATTGCAATTTTTTTCGATTTTTGAGCGTTTTTTAGTACCCTACCCCCTCCCAAAATTTTGGCTCAGACCCCCCCCCCGGCCGGCGCCAGACCCCCAACCCCCTCCCCCCATCGGCGGATGACCTGTTACATGTGTGACGTACATTGAATGTATTTGATTTTCAGAGGTCAAGTACTGCCCGCTAACACGCTCACAGAGACTTTGGATATCACTTTAGTGCACGACAAATCCAAGTACTTGGTTAAGGTGCGCTGTGTTGTTATGTTTTCTCAAGTTCTATAGTTGGCACGCTCTTTTCACGACATAGGTCTATGGTACCTGTTCAACTTCAGCGGTACCAGGTGGTATTGCTTTGAACGGGTTTACTGGTGGTAGCTTATGCTACTGCACATAGTACCGGTAATGGAGTCACTTCGATCGAGACCTCAAATGATACGGCATCACCTCAAATACGATCGGCACCGAACTGATGCTGTATGGTGGCGATACCGTATCCACTGATGAGGAATCGATCGAATAGTTCCAATGGTTGGTTTCCGCGATATGTTGAATCGTACATGTAACAGAGGGGTTCTGGGAGTCTGCCTCCCCTACCGACTAGGGCCACATAACCCCGGACATTTTTCCTGATGTTTTTTGACGATCAAAGTTTTTATTTCTAAAATGGGTTAGTGTACACACAGCAGCTGGGCTAGGATCCTTGATGCCCGAAAATTTTGTGCAGAGCAGTTTACCTCGACACTTGGAAAATTTTAAGAAAAGCTGTTAATGTTTCCCTACTCACTGGTGAATCAGAAAGAAAAGCAAGTGTTTGTCCCAAATTGCGGTAAAGGTAATCTTCCTTGGAGTTTTCAGTCCTCCTAAGTGGCAGACATGGGCAAAGCGGGGGGCTGAGGCGGTTGACGACCCCTAAGGCTCTGACTTACCCCCATCAGGCCGCCGCTACCCCCTCAGGCATTTTTAGGAAGAGTTTTGTATAGAAAATTATGATAAAAGTATGCCTAGATTAGGTGTAAATGAGCTCAGCATAGCTTATTTTAACCTATTTTAGCGAAAAATAGCCCAAAAACTTTGATTTTAGTAACAAATCGGGCTTTTTGGCTTACCATCCCCTCACCCCCCATCAGCCCCCCTCAGTATTTGAAAATTTACCACCCCTCAACCGAAATGCTAGTCCATGTCTGCTAAGTGGTAATCTTGAATCAATGATTTCCTCTTTAGCTCTCCAAATAAATCTGAATAAGTATTTTTCAATTGGTTTTTCTTTTTGGAAGTAATTTTTTATTGGTGCCAATTTTTTTACAATTTCAGAAACAAAACTTGCCTGTGCCATATGGTACCGGTACTTAGGGTAGTGGCACAATTTAGAGCAGTTGCAAACTATTGAAGCCAGGTGTGTTTCTCGAAGCAAGAGAAGTAGTGATTGTTTCAGGCGACCAAGTCCAGTGCAGACAGTTACTTTCTGGTGATGAACAATAGCAGTGTGACTCTGAACTTTCATCAGATGTCCGACGGTGCAATGCTCATATCCTACGGTGCTAATTCGTATACGTGTTACATGAAAGAAGAAGTGGACAAGTGCTGTCTTCTTTTCCCTGCTCCTTTTCAGTTGGCAGTGATTGCGTTCTAGATATGTGGTGCAAATAGGCAACAAAACCATCGTCTTCGACAAAGAGAACGACCCGAGTGAGATGCGCTCGCCGTCTGCCGGAAAACTGGTCAGCTACCTGGTCGAGGACGGAGGTGAGCTTCGGTTCAGCTGTCTCCTCAATCTCCACCTTTTCTCTTCTAGCGCACGTCTTTTCCGGAACGCCCTACGCCGAGATCGAAGTGATGAAGATGATAATGACTCTGACCACTTCGGAAAGCGGCTGGTAAATGCAATTGCGTAGGTTGTCTGTATCCACCCTTAGACTGGCCGCCCGTCATTAATGATTTTGACCCCTTGTGTGGTTTTATGCAGTTGTAACCGTTTTAGCCTTCACTATCTGAAACGACCGGGAGCAGTGCTGAGCGCTGGCACCACAATCGCTAAGCTGACATTGGATGACCCGGACAGAGCCACTACTGTAGGAGCAGAGGTCTTTTCTGCGATTAGTTGGTAATAAAGTCTGTTTGTTGAGGCCGAAGAATTTGTCGGCCAGTTTCCGCCGGTTGAATGTCCGAGCACGCCTCACGCTGCCGAGAAGTTGCACCAGTCGTTCAAGAAACTGGTACAGCATTTGAAGAATATCCTGGACGGACACTCACTGCCGGAACCGTACTTCAGTCAGGATCTCAGAAACACGGTCGACAGTCTGTTCGCCGTTCTCAAGGACCCCAAGTTGCCGCTGCTGGAGATACAGGAAGTGATGTCGGTTATCTCGGGTAGAATCCCGACCACTCTGGAGCAGAGCATCAAAAGCGATATGTCAAAGTACGCAGGAAACATCACGTCGGTCTTGTGCCGGTTTCCCTCCCAAACTATCGCTTCCGAGATTGACAAACACGCTGCCAAATTGAGCAAGCTCGAAAGGGACATGTTCTTCATGACTGTTCAAGCCATTCTTCAACTGGTGCAGCGGTAATTTGCTTTACCGGCCGGTCAGCTGTGTGGCTAAGGCTGTTTTGCACTCAGATACCGAGCTGGCACACGCGGTCACATGAAGCTGGTCGTAGAAGAGTTGTTACGAATTTACCTTCGTCACGAACAACATTTCCAGGTGCGCACAGTCTCTAATTCTTTTATAGTCTAGAGTAGTAAAAGTGTGGAGGAGGTAATACAATAAGTTCAAACTTTTGTCCACCGCTAATTAATACCTGTATCCAATTAATAACTTTGTTTGTAGTAATACGTAGAACGAGAGTAAAAAGTACGAGGTATGTTCCAGAAGACTTAGTTTAATCGTCGTTGTCTGCAGAAGAGTCACAACCATGGACAGATGAAATTTTAAATTTGATAGAAACTACTTATTCTAATGTAAAATTTTGAATGGTGGGCTTCCAAGTCGATCAGACCACTGGGAAGGGCGCAATTCGCGATTTTCTGAACCGATTTAAAAAAATCGAATTTCAAAAATGACGAACAGTAGATTTAATAATAGCGCTCCACATTAACTAATAACAGAGAGAGATTCCGGTCATACTTTATCTGAAAGCCAAAGAAGATGTCCTTTATTTGCGTGCAGTCAGATTATAAATCTACCAAAATTTACATAGAGCTGTACTTCTGGAAATTGCATATACGTACTGTACTGTGATGGTTAATGCGTCAAGTGCCTAATGTGCAAGTTTGCAGGTGCATCAGTACGATAAATCGGTGTCGCGCATGCGCGATTCGGTGAAGGATATGGCGCAGGTGACTCGTATGATATTTTCACACCAGCAAGTGAGCAAGAAAAATCACGTGGTCATCAGCTTGATTGACCACGTCACCAACTGCGAACCCGGCCTTATCCCAGAACTGAAGGAAGTGCTGACCGAACTGACTTCTCTGGGCAAAACTGAACACTCGCGCGTTGCCTTACAAGCCAGACAAGTGCTCATACATGCCAGACAACCGTCATACGACTCCAGACACAACCAGGTAGGTGCCATGCTCTTTTCTAGCTACACTCAACCAGTTTCTACCAATCACTAAAAATTAGTTTTTACCAAACTTTTGATGCTTTTGGTTTCGCTTTTTGTTTATCGTCGTGTTCACTGCTTACAGTTACAACTATGAGCTTAAAACAAATTAATTTCTGACATTGAATTTTAAGGCCGAGTGCCTACGGTGCCTATCTGTCTGTACTGAGCTAGAGTTATCGAACTTTCAATATTATCGGGTCGGCAGATCTCTTTTTACCATACAGTACATCGGGTCGTCTCTGACTTTCGCAGCTCTTTGACTTAAACGTCCACTTAACAACTCGTCAGTGGCGCAGCTTACGCTGTGTGCGGTTAGAAAGCGAAAAAAGAAGGGCACAGAATTTAATTGTTTACAAGAATTCAGTTAATGAGGCTAAGATTTATGTCAGGAGTAAAATGCCGAGTAATAGAGACTAGTGGGCGTGTTGTCGGACCAGTTGCTTGTGATGTTGGTGGGACTTGCAGAGAAAGCATCTAACGTGTGCACTCGCCGCGTCGGCGTTGCTTTTCTTCTCTTCTACTTCATTGTCTTTTCGACTGACGCATTCTGGCAGAGCTTGAGCAAATGCGGATGACAGTACTATTGGTGAACTGGCGCTGAATGGTCGACGCTGAGGACGTGGTCGAAAGTGAAGTGGCTGTTTGACAAAGTGAAATCTGTCTGCGCCAATGTCTTCTTCAATTTTTCTATCTACTACGACCAGTCTTTGTTGAGCTGTTTCGATGCTGTTGTTTACTTTCAGTCCTCGGTCGTCGGTGTGTTGGTCGCCGGTTCCTTCTGATCTGCTGCTGTTGTTGGTGTCTTCTGAGTCGGCAGTAATACTAGAGTCGGTCCTCTTCTCGCTCGAACCCTTGATCGACTGTTCGACTACGCTGTTTGAATGTTGTCTTTTGCTCAGTGTCACAGCTAATTCTTCCATAAAGCTGCCTTGTCGAAGTTATTTTCCTTGTCAACGCTGCTTGTCGGGCTTTTGCTGTTTGGTGACTTGTTGTCCAGGTTCTTTGCCCTTTGTGCTGATTTATCAGATCGATCCTTGCTGACTGCTGATTGGTGGTTGGTGGAGAGATTACTGTTCTTTCTTTGCCTCCTTTCGTTCTTCACGTTGGTTGTGGTGGTGAGCCACTTGTCAATCTTCTGTCGTCGCATGCGCACAGCTGTGTTGAGTTCGCGCAGAAATGTGTTCACTCTTGCCTACTGATACGGTAGGTCCCTCCGCCTCAGTCGGTTTCTGGCGCAACGGTAATGCTGGCTTGTAGTCTTGAATTATCGGCGCAGGCATTAGTTGTTCTTTGTCTGCTGGCTCATTTTCCCTCGCTGAAAGATCTACAGCCAACCCTACTTACTTGCTAGTTTCTCGAAAGAAGACCATACCGTATTCGTCAAGCGATATGGTCTCAAAGGATTTCTTAGAGTCTGTCTCGTCTCTCGGGTCGGGCAATCGGTCGTCTGGCTGAGGTTGAGGCTTCGTGTCGTGTCTGTCGGCGACGAATCTGTCTATCAGCTTCTGGTGTTGCGCTGACATGGCCTGTGTTAGTTTGAGTGTCCAGTAGTTGATGTCGGCGCTTTCGTCCAGTCGTAGTGTGGTTTTGTGGTGGCGGTCGTCGGTTAGGCTGAGCAGACATTGTCGCACTGTCCGGCAGTGAGGGTTGCAGTCGAGTTTCATTCCCAGACGACGCACGCTCGACAAATCGATGGGCGCGCACTTTCTGTCGTGGTTGAGCACGTACAACTTGCCTTGGTAGATGACACAGAGTTTATGACGCCACCGGTTGAACCTGCCTCTCGTGTACACGTAACCGTAAGCCTCAGCTTTCGCTCAGTTCTGGCGCCGTCTCTTGTTTGCTTCGCCCGCGCATGTCCAACTGACCAGTAAGTAACAAACACAACAATAAACAACAGAGCGCACTGACTTGCTGCTGCTTTTATATGGCAGTTTTTTAAATGATTTTTGCTACAAACTATTTTTAATGTCCGTTGGTATCAGGTGGAATCGATTTTCCTGTCGGCTGTGGACAAGTACGGCACCCACTGCAGTCCGGACGAGCTGGAGAAGTTGATCAGCAGCGAAACGTCAATATTCGATGTGTTGCCCGACTTTTTCCTACCACGCCAACGTGTCGGTGAGAATGGCAGCGCTGGAAGTGTACGTGCGCCGTTGCTACACCTCCTACCCGCTCAACTGTTTGCGCCATCACCGCATTCAAAACGGCAGCAATCTCCACGGCACCAGCGTGGTCGAGTTTCAGTTCTCCCTGCCCACAACTCACCCCAACCGAGTTTCCGGCCAAAAAGGCAAAGGAATGACTAAGGTCTAGGCTGCGCTAAGTTATCTCTGGTTTATCTAGGCGTCTAATTTAAGGTGAAAAGCTGTGACGAGGAAATGTTGGCGGCCATGGAATTGGGGCCAGTTGGCGAGCGTTCTAGTCAGAGAATCGGCATGATGGCGGCTTTTAGAGACTACGCTGACTTTGAGGTCAATTTCAAGGAGTTTCTGGACATGGTCTCACTGAGCGTTTACGACGAGCTTGCCGATCCAGATATGAGGTATTTGTTTATCTGCTAAGCTGACCTACTTTCTGCAGCCGTGTGCTTCAGATATTCTGTGTCCGACACGGACGTTCTCACCTCCAAAAACGACGATCCAATAATCGTTCTGACAGTGGCGCTACGCATCAGCGAGCGCGACGACGCAACGCTGGCAAAGCTCTTCCAGAATTTCTGTTTTGCTCAGAAACAACTGCTCACTGAGAAGGGTATCCGCCGAATCACCTTCGTCGGCCTGGAGATGCAGTTTCCCGCATTTCACCTTCCGCGCCCGCCACATGTTCGAAGAGGACAAAATCTACCGTCATTTGGAATCGGCTCTGGCATTTCAGTTGGAGATTAATCGTATGAGAAATTTCACGCTCGAATGCACTCTCCACTGCTAACCGCCGCGTGCACTTGTACCTGTGACGAGCTGCCAACCGAGGCGTCCAGATGACTGCTTATCGGTTCTTCTTGCGTCGCGTCGTCAGACACGCCGATATGATCAGCAAAGCGGCCAGTTTCGACTACATGTAGGACGAGGAAGAACGAGTTCTCTGGAGGCCATTGAAGCTTTGGAGTTAACACATTTTTTCTTACTGACAAGGGTTGGGACTTAAAAATTAGGGCTTTTAGGTAACTTTTCGAGTAGATTAAGAATCTTTAGTCCAAAAATGTTTTCGATGAAAAAATTTTTTTCGCCCCGTTTGGAGCCCCCTCCCAGCGCGACTGGAACCCCCCCAGTTGCATTTTTTATTTTAGATTGTCGTAGCGCTATTCAAGACCTACAGTTTGGTATAAAATATTAAAGATTTGAGAGGTACCGGAGCTTTCCACTTAGTATCCCAGGGGATATAACACGGAAAATCACGTTTCTCAGTGAAAACATTGCCGCCAGTTAATATCCCAGGGATATTAACTGGACAAAGCCATGGGATATTAACTGGAAACGGCATGGGATACTAACCGGAACAATGTTTTATCATACATGCAGTATGCGTGTGTAAAGAAAATTATTACAAATTTGACATAAACATTGCCGCCAAGTAATATCCCATGGGATATAAAGCGGAACAAGGGTCCATGTAATATCCCAGTGGGTTATTAAGTGGGGTGGGATACTAAGTGGAAATCTCCGGTAGGTTTTTGAGAAAATTCACTTTGAATGTCCAAAACCTGGAAAAATCGCCAACTTTCAGTGTGCTCGGAAATGTCGCAAACGATTCCTAACCTCTAAATCGCAACTGAGACCTAAAAATTGGGGCTTTTAGCTAGCTTTTCGAGTACATTAAGAATTTTCAGTCCAAAATTGTTTTCGATGAAAAAAATCTTTTTCGCCACCCTTTGGAACCCCCAGCTCGACTGGAACCCCCTAGACGCTTTTTTTTATTTTAGAATTTCGTAGCGCTATTTAAGAGCTACATTTTGGTATAAAATATTCAAGATTTGAGAGGTAGGTTTTCGAGAAAATTGACTTTGAATGAAGAAAAACGCCAGACAATAGGGACAAAAAAGCAGGTTTTTGAACATTCAAAGTCAATTTTCTCGAAAACCTACCTCTCAAATCTTGAATATTTTATACCAAAAATGTAGCTCTTAAATAGCGCTACGAAATTCTAAAAATAACAAAATGCGTCTAGGGGTTCCAGTCGAGCTGAAGACTCCAAAGGGGTCGGAAAAATTTTTTCATCGAAAAACAATTTTGGACTAAAGATTCTTAATCTACTCGAAAAGTTATATAAAAGCCCCAATTTTTAGGTCTCAGTTACGATTTAAAGGATATTAATCGTTTGCAAAATTTCCGAGAAAAATTAAAGTTGTCGATTTTTCCAGGTTTTCTACCATTCAAAGTCAATTTTCTCAAAAACATACCTCTCAAATCTTGAATATTTTATACCAAAATGTAGGTCTTGAATAGCGCTACGAAATTCTAAAATAAAAAATGCATCTAGGGGGTTCCAGTCGAGCTGGGGGCTCCAAAGGGGGGGGCGAAAAAAATGTTTTTTCATCGAAAACAATTTTGGACTAAAGATTCTTAATCTACTCGAAAAGTTACCTAAAAGCCCTTATTTTTAAGTCCCAACCCTTGTCAGTAAGAAAGAAATTCAAGTTGGAAATTTTCGTCCCATAGTTAAGCAAGCCGATTTTCGCGGGCTTATATCTCGAGCGTGGAGCGTCGAATTGGGAATTCCTCTGCAGCAGTTGAATAACTCATCAAGTAGTATTAGTGTGCCAACTTACAGCCCTCTACGCCAAACTTTCAATTTTGGGTCTGAATACCAAGACTCGATCGAATCAGACACTGACTCTTAATAGGTCCACGTGTATGGGGCCTGGGTAAAAGTTTCAGTTTAGGGGAATTTTTCATACTCTCTCCAATTTGTAGTCCTGGACTTGTTCCACTCCACTGTTTACTGTGATTTCAGTAGTGAAAAGCGCTCAATAAGGGCCGGATAGCATAGGAAATGCTTTTTGGTCTCGATTACGTAGATTAATTTATTTTCTGAAAGTTGGAAAAATGAACTGCTTCCGAGAGAAATTGAAGTGGGTGGAAGAAATTTCAGGTTTCTTGTACCAGACCTCTTGTTGCAAT
>JASANB010005214.1:147500-167839 GCA_030248155.1 Sabatieria punctata | reverse complement strand
AACCGGCTCTTAAAATGTATATTTTTGTGTATGTGTATTTTATCAGCAAAAGTCGAAAAAATTTCGAACAGAATAGTAAAATTTCGGTGTTTTTGTTGCAGTAGTAAACAGTAGGTATCCTCATAAAGCCTTCAAATGGCCTAAGTAACTCGATTTCGAAGCAATCCAAGGTTTCAAGCAGCAGACATTGAGAGATTTGATTTTCCTAGCATTTCCAGCTCAAAATCTACCAAAAAAATGCATTTTCAGTACAATACACATACACAAATATACACAAAAATACACATTGTTTTGTTGAGTGTGTATGCACAAATTACCACACACATACACAAACCGAAAATCCATACACATACACAAACGGAAAATCCAATACCAAACAACAGTACGTAGCTGGTATTGGGCCTGTTAACCCCTATCCTTATTCGAACGTTGAGAATGTTCACAAGATTGATACATTATTTACAAAATTAGTAAACATATAGCTTTGACTCCACAACTAGCGTCTGGGCCGGCCGGACTGGTGTGATCGAAAACCAATACAAACCGGGCTTGCTTTTTGCTAATCCCAGATGGCTGTCTCTCTTTCACGTGTTCTTGATTGAATTCTACAATGAACCAGCAACATGGCCAATGGCGCCACTAAACCACTAAGCACAGTCACAGAGTTCATGTTTAAAAAATTAGTTGATGGTCTTCAATCTTACTTTTCTAATGCTACTCAAATAGAGCCCTTAGCTTGGAACTAAAAAACAACAACTAACAGAACATGCTATTTCGTTCGTTCGTTCGTTCGTTCGTTCGTTCGTTCGTTCGTTCGTTCGTTCGTTCGTTCGTTCGTTCGTTCGTTCGTTCGTTCGTTCGTTCGTTTTTGTTTGTTTTTGTTTGTTTGTTTGTTTGTTTGTTTGTTTGTTTGTTTGTTTGTTTGTTTGTTTGTTTGTTTGTTTGTTTGTTTGTTTGTTTGTTTGTTTGTTTGTTTGTTTGTTGTAAACACTGCAACGTTGTCAACGTTTTATGCAATAAACTATACAAAGGCCAATATTCCATTTTTTCTTTAATATGACACTAAACAATAGAACAATACGAATTTCTAATTTGTACAACTTGTTTCACAGTTTTTCTAAGTTCGCGATTTAAACTCGGGTACAAATATGAGATAGACAATGATTTTTAAACCAGCCACAGTCAATGTAAGCAAATGAATGAGTACTGTAACGATTTCAGCTGGGTAAAATAGATTGACACTGTATATAAAAGCATTTGGCGTGGCAAATATTACATAGCAGAACGCAATGCAGTGAAGGGCCTTATAAATCGGCAGACTGGTTCCCGTTGTACACTTGACTACACACATAGCTATAATAGCAGCTATTAACAATAACAGACTGGGAAAAATTAATTCAAACAAAAGGCTTGTAATGTAAGTAAATGTATGAAACCATTTAGGAGCGGGATAACTTTTGTACAAAATTGTGTATTGATTTAAGAGTCAGTCTCTGAACCGATCGAGTCTTGGCCCTTTGCCCTATTCAGACCCCAAAATTGAAACTTTGGGCTAGAGAGCTGTAAGTTGGTACACTGAAACATACTTATGAGTTGTCTTTCGGCCCCAAAGGATTAGTGGATTTGACGCTCCCATCCCGAGATACAGCCTTCTGAAAATCGGTCCGCTTAACTATTGGACCAAAATTTCAAACTCGAATTTCTAACCTACCAGCCAGAGTTGGAAGATAAAAATTTGGGTTTTTGCGTAACTTTTGGAGTACTTTAAGAATCTGCGGTCCAATTTTGTTTTAGAAGAAAAAATTTTTTTTCGACCTCTTTGGCGGACCATAACTCGGCTGGAACCCCCTAGAGGCGCTTTTTATTTCATAACTTTGTAGCGCTTTTTATAAGCTATATTTTGGTCTAGAACATGGTACGATTGCTGGTGGCCAATCCAGTGAAAATTGGCCTCAAATGTCACGAACTCGAAAAATTCGCATGTTTCACTATAGACATAACTTTCCAAATCGAATTTCTGACTTAATGAACGGAGTTGAGCTGTGAAAATTTGGGTTTCCAGAGTACTTTCAGTGTGCTTTCGGAATATTTAGTGGATTTAGCATTTCGAGGAAAAAATTTTTTTCGACCTATTTGGCGGGCCATAACTCGGCTGGAACCCCCTAGTGGTACTTTTTTTTTTCATAACTTTGTAGCGCTTTTTATAAGCTTCATTTTGGTATTGAATATGCTTCGATTGCTCGTGGCCAATTCGGTGAGAATTGGCCTCAAATGTTGAGAACTCCTAAAAATTTGGCCTTCCTCATAAGGGAATTTTTCGACTTTGTAACTTATGAGGCCGATTTTCACTGGATTGGCCACCAGCAATCGTACCATATTCTATACCAAAATGAAGCTTATAAAAAGCGCTACAAAACTATGAAATAAAAAGCTCCTCTAGGGCGGGTTCCAGCCGAGTTATGGCCCGCCAAAGAGGTCGAAAAAAAATTTTTTCTTCAAAAACAAAATTGGACTGCAGATTCTTAAAGTACTCCAAAAGTTAGTCAAAACCCAAATTTTTATTATCCAACTCCAGCTGGTAGGTTAGAAATTCGGGTTTGAAAATTTGGTCCCATAGTTAAGCGGGCCGATTTTCAGAAGGCTGTATCTCGGGATTGGAGCGTCAAATACACTAATGCTTTGGAGCCAAAGGACAACTCATATTAGTGTGTATTAGTGTACCAACTTACAGCTCTCTAGCCCAAAGTTTCAATTTTGGGTCTAATACTGAGACTCGATCGGTTCAGAGACCGACTCTTAAACAGTTATATCAATTATAATAATAGTTGACATTACAGTAGGACGTCCTTTCTAGCGCACTTTGAGCCGTACACGAATTAAACAAACAGTTGTAAGCAGGCCACTAGCAGATAAGCAATTAAATATATAGGTTACCCAATCAATGTGATCAGAAATGGTCTGCAATGAACATGAAAATAATTAATTGGCGCCAGTGCAAAATAATTCCGATCACTATTTCGATTGACTGCTGAGAAAGGTAGAAAAAAGCCAAAGAATGTCCGAATGTTGCCACGAGAAACAAATAAACTGACGTTTGGTCTTTACGAGATGCGTTTGCCAAAGAGCATCAGACAGATTAAGTTGGCCGGAATGTCAATAACTACCCAGCAGAAGGGCAAAATTGAGTAAAGGAGAAGATGCCGAAATAAGTAGTAGCTGTTGTGGCAATAGGCTGGTGTATGATAATCAGAATAATTCATCTTGGACAATCAGTAGTGAACAATTACACCACTACACTGTTTGGTAGTGGCTCTATGTACATAGGTTTGATTAAGTTTCTAAATTGTATTTAAAATTTGATTGCAATGTTAAAAAGTGTAATAGAATATTAGCAGCAGTTCTTGAACTTTTCACTGTTCAAATTTGGTATACATAATTATAATACAGGGTGTTGCACGTGAATAGTGCATGGTATTGGAACGAGTTCTGACGTGTGATGATGTGTGAGCTCAAAGGGTGTGTTGTGGCTATGTGCCGGGCTTTAGGATGCCTGTGTTGATAGTTGACTAACTAGTGTGTGTTGGATTCTACCAGGCAAGAGGTGGTCTGATAGTAAAAGCTAAGAGCCAACTGGTCTTTACCAAATCCACCCGCAACATTTTGGATTGAGACGAATGGATACAGACAGGGAAGTCAAAGGCAAGGCAGTAATGACATCAACATCAGAATGTGGTGATGGTACGGTGTAAAATGTTGCGGGAATGGTGAGTGGAAGGGAAGTGGGAACAGGAGATATGGAACAATCTGAGGTTGAGTCATCACCAGGAGCTGTAGGAAATAAAGTCATTGAGGTAGCCTTCTGATGAGCAGTTGGTAGGATCATTGACTCGATCTTTTGAACATCATCGGAACTGGTTGTGCTAATTTTGTGCAAATTAGCAGCACAGAGCTTGCTAGCTAATGTCTGAGCAAAACAAAGCAAAAGCGGGAATACAGTGTGAACACTTTTTGTTCTCTTCATCATACAGTAATCATCAATGACTCCTTGGTCAGATTGACCTGTTCGATTTGTGCACAGAAAATCCACAGCTTTTGAAGATGTGTTTGCCTCTAGACATGGCATTATCAACCTTGGCTTACTGTCATCAGGTTTGACAGAAACAAAAGAAGTTGACAGATCCTGAACTGTCATAGGTGTCTTCTTATGCTTTGAACGTTTCCCTCTGTGAGTATGTCTGAAGCGTTTAGGCTGAGTCAACCCACATGGTGAGCCTTCATCCTTGATTAGCATTGAATCTGACTGATAAGTAGACTGTAACAGTTGCTTATGATTCAACTTCTTTGTTGAACGTTTGCTAGGAATGAAATGCTTCGATATCCGCAACTGAGGTACTGTCGTCAGACCATAACACACAGCGGAAGATTTGTCAGAAGAACGACAAGAACTATGAAATGATTTAGGCAAATTCACAGTATGTCTTTCAGTAGAAATTGACTCATTTGTCCTTGAGTTTGGTCCAGTTGCATGTCGATCACAATCTATGAATTTGGACTGAGGTCTGTATTGTTGTGATTGAAATTCAGATTGACCTCTATGAGAGCTTTGCGTACACCGGTTTTGACGATTTCGGCAATGTCTAGGCCGATTCCCTGCATTGCAAGAATGAACAACTGCAACAGGCTCCTTTGGAGAACTTTTGAGTGATGATCTGCAAGAAAACTCAGACAACAAGCAAAACATCTGCTGAAACATGTCTTTTGTTTCCTTCAGCAACTGACAAGCAGTTTGCAGAACTTGTGCAGAACTGCAACTGACATGCTCAGATGCAGTTTTATTAGTCCTCAAGTTAGTAACAGTTTCCTGGTTAGGCTTACGTTGTTTCCTGTCTTGAGCAGAAGACATCTGGGAATTGGGTACAAAGTCGGAGCTTGCAGCTTCACTTAATGTACTCGATTTCAGTTCATTGCATAAACTCACATTCCCAAACTTAGCACGGAATTCAAAACGCTTGGCAAAAATTATGGCCTCATCCAAATTAGCAGGTTCTTTGTCTTCCACTAGAAACCTGAGTGTTGGTGACAAGCCATTTAGGAACACATTGAGAACGAGCTCATTGCGATGTTGAACTGAAAAATCTGGGTAAGCCTCGTGTGCAATTTTGCTGAGACAACCAACAAACTCTTCTACAGATTCAGATGCTTTCTGTTTACTGGTCATCAGTTCATTGATCTTGTACTGAGTATGTTGAGAAGGAACAGCAAAACGCTTTGACAAAGCTGTTGTCAACAATTGATAGTCATTTCGAGTGACATCTGGAAGACAATCGAGATATGGCCAGGCTGGTTCAGCAATGTACAGAGGTAGCACTCTGCAACATCTATCATTATTCCATTCAAACGCGTTAGCAACTGGTTCAAAGTATTTGTGCAGCCAAGTGCCAAAATCATCACCAATATTAGCACCACTGAAAACTGGAATAGAGACTTGAGCACCTGGAAGTTGGTAACCCAGTAAACCAACAGAATTTTGACATGGTACCTGTTCAGCTATATGTTGCAAAGCAATTGTAGCTTGCTTTAACTGAGTCACTAACTCGTCCATCCTAGAGTGTGCTGTCAAAAGCGTGAGAAATTTTTTTTGCTTCACAGGAATGACACAGTAGGCAGCGTTTACATAGCAACAGAACTTGCGTCGGTGCAATCTTTCATGTATTTTGCAGTAAACTTTGCGTCTTTAATCAGCGCCTTTCAATCTGTAAACATAAGCGCCTCCTGAACCAAAACAACGGCTTGTGCTAGTGCCACTGCACACGTACGTTACACAACTGTACGATTTTAAAAATAAGGGTCCACTCGTGTCACTGCTCACTGGACGTGTCTGATTTGTTTGCTTTTGACACAATTAGCAGAATCTATAGCACCGGAGCCAAGCCCGCACAGTGCACAAAAACGTCTTCAAGTCTGTGAAACGGGGAAGTGACATCTGTGTCAAATTCTTTCCCAATCGATAAATTCAGTTGCCGGAGCATAGCCCGCACGGCAAACAAGTTAAAGTTTGAGAGCCAATTCAACGGTCTCAAAAACAAGCAAAGACTAGCGGCAAAAATGGCGCACAGCTTGGTGGGTGGTCAAGCAAACTCCAAACACGGCGTGCAAAGCCTTTCTGGCGCACTGCTCATGAATTACAGAAGTAAAGCGACCAACGCCAACCAGCGGCTGCCAAAATGCACAGCTTCCGTCTGAGCTCGGACGGCGGCTACCCTTAGGCGCACAGCACGTCAGCAACAAGGCAATCTCCTCTTTGGTGGTCTTCCCAAATCAGTGAACTTTCTTCTCTCCCGCCGGGGATGCCAAAATGTTGCGGGTGGATTTGGTAAAGACCAGTTGGCTCTTAGCTTTTACTATCAGACCACCTCTTGCCTGGTAGAATCCAACACACACTACTTAGTCAACTATCAACACAGGCATCCTAAAGCCCGGCACATAGCCACAACACACCCTTTGAGCTCACACATCATCACACGTCAGAACTCGTTCCAATACCATGCACTATTCACGTGCAACAAGGGGTTTATCTGAGAATAAGCCCCCAAAAAATTTCTGCATTTTGTGTGTCTGGCTGGAGGGACAATGTTGAAACACAAAGGTGTCAAATCCTGAACCAAGCCAGTGGGGCTTATCTGCGGAAAAACCCGATAATTTGGTAAACAGATACGGTACGGGTGTTTAACTTGTACTTTGTAAAGAATTTTGTTTTCGCCCAAAACATATTACGTATACTGAAGAATGGATAAGGAATGCAGATACATGAATGCATTGAATGTCTACCGTGAGGAAATATGTACAAAAGTAATTTTTCTAAGCTGAAAGAAAATAGATAAGATACAATTTTTTAATTCGCAAGAGCATAATAAAGCGATGGGGTATAGGAACACTAAACCACTGTCTTAAAAGCTCACGTCTTTTCAAAATAATATATATTTTCTCATAGTGATACATTTACAGTTTTGATTCATGCACACGTTTTACTGTATGTATATTTCACCTTTTAAGCAATCAGAATGTAGTAAAATCTCCATGAAAGAATAGCTCATGTATTACAACAGCAAACAATAAAAATTTAAATCACAATTTAAAAACTCTATGGTTTCACAGCTTGTTTTTGAAGTTTTCTAAACCCTCGTTTTGAACTCAGGCATAAAAATTAGATAGACAACAATTTTTAAACTGGCTACACATAGTATAAAATAATGAAACAATATTTTGATGAATATAGGTGGGTAATATACAGTAGTGCACAAAAAAAATGTCCTCTCCACTTTTTCGGGTTCACTAAAATAACTGTTTTTCACTCAATTCTCATCGAATTTGAACCAAATTTTCAGGGTAGGTGCCCAATTAGTCCGGCTACTTGCGTTACAGTTTCGGCGCGAAAATTCAAATTTTGGCGGGAAATTTAAACGAAAATACGAAAATCATATGGTCTCATAAAAACGGCTCTTACTCAAGAAATACAAAAGCTACGCCCGTGAAATCATGGCCGCTTATAGACCCAATATAGTGCAATTTTATGTAGAAGTTTCAAAACCCTCGCTCAAAGTACGCGCGAGAATCTGATTTTCAAAGTTGGCAAAAAATCGGAATTTATCATCATTGCCAAAGCTAACATTTTGAGGTTCACTAAAATTGCCCGTTTTCGGTCAATTCTCTGCCAATCTGAACCAAATTTGCAGCGTAAGTGCCCAATGGGTCTGGCTAACTCTGCTAGAATTTGGGCGCGAAAATTCAAATTTTGGCGGGAGATTTAAACGAATATGTGAATATCATAAAATGGTCTCATAGAAACGGCTCTTAGTCTTACTCAAGAAATGCAAAAGCTATTCTGGTGAAATCATGGCCGCTTATAGGCCCAACATAGTGCAGTTTTTTGTAGAAGTTTCAAAACCCTCGCTCAAAGTTCGCGCGAGAACCCGATTTTCAAAGTTGGCAGAAAATCGGGATTTGTAAATTTCCAAAGCTAACATTTTGAGGTTCACTAAAATTGCCCCTTTTCAGTCAATTCTCTGCCAATCTGAACCAAATTTGCAGAATAGGTGCCCAATGGGTCTGGCTAACTCTGCTAGAATTTCGGCTCGAAAATTCAAATTTTGGCGGGAAATTTAAACATTACTAAGAACAATTTTTGCAGGATACTTTGTAGTTTAAATTTCCCGCCAAAATTTGAATTTTCGCGCCGAAATTCTAGGCGAGTTAGCCAGACCAATTGGGCACCTATTCTGCAAATTTGGTTCAGATTGGCAGAGAATTGACTGAAAACGGGCAATTTTCGTGAACCGCAAAATGTTAGTTTTGGAAATGGATAAATTCCGATTTTTTGCCAACTTTGAAAATCGGATTCTCGCGCCTACTTTGAGCGAGGGGTTTGAAACTTCTACATAAAATTGCACTATATTGGGTCTATAAGCGGCCGTGATTTCACGGGCGTAGCTTTTGTATTTCTTGAGTAAGAGCCGTTTTTATGAGACCATATGATTTTCGTATTTTCGTTTAAATTTCCCGCCAAAATTTGAATTTTCGCGCCGAAACTGTAACACAAGTAGCCAGACTAATTGGGCACCCACCCTGAAAATTTGGTTCAAATTCGTTAAGAATTGAGTGAAAAACAGTTATTTTAGTGAACCCGAAAAAGTGGAGAGGACATTTTTTTTGTGCACTACTGTATATTGATACCATATATAAAAGCAACTAAAACAGGAGTAGCTAAAATAACACAACAGCTCACAATGAATTGGATAGCATTGTGACTAGGCTCCCTGTTTGTCGTTTTGCACTTAATTGCACACATAAATATAGCAGCTATTAACAATAACAAATAGGGAATAAAGAACTCAAACAGAATCGTTCTGACCTGCATGAAGATCTGATAATAGCTAGGGACAAAATAAATTCCATATCGAACTCGGTACTGATTTAGACTACCTGGAGGACAATCTGAGTTTTCTTCTACAACTCCATATTCATAGATTAATCGGCCAATGTTAACCAAAACAGTAACACTGATTATGATAATGAGTGACAGAATAGTAAGATTAAGTTTTCTGGCACATCTCGAGCCACACGAATTAAGGATACAATTATAAGCAGCAGCCACTAACAGATAAGCACAAATAGTATAAAGTACCCAGTCAAATGCAATCAGATATGGCTTGCAATGAACATAAAAAGAATTAATTCGCGCTAGTTCAAAATATCCGATCACTATTTCAACTTGACTGCTGAGAAATGTAGAAATAAGCCAGAGAATGTCGAATGTCGACACGAGAAACAGAAACAGAGACGATTGGTCTTGACGCCAGCGCTTTGCGAAGAACTTCAGGCAAACGAAATTGGTGACAATACCAACGATTGTGAAGAAGAATGGGAAAATAGAGAAAAAGAGAAGATCTAGAAATGTGTAGTAGCTGTTGTGACAATGGGAAGTTTGATCATAGGAAGCTCTCATTTTGGGAAGTGGCAAACACTTGCTAGAAATTTCTAGAGTTTATAGTTTGTGTATACAATTGTGTAATGCAAAGAACATTCTACGTCATTTACTTACAGATAGATGTTGAGGAACATACATAGAACTAAATAGTTTAATGTCAGCAGTCACATTGTCTGGTACAACGATTACGCAAAACTATATCACATCTGAAACACTGTCAAATGTGTATGGTAATTTGGGTAATTCAACCAAAAATCTGTATATTTGTGTATGAATATTGCACTGAAAATGCTAATTCTTTGGCAGATTTTGAGCCAGAAATGTTAGAAAAATCAAATCTCTCAATGACTGCTGCTTGAAACCGTAAACAGCGTCGAAATTGAGTTAATTAGGCAATTATGACGTTTTATGAGGATATCTACTGTTTATTATTACAGCAAAAACAACGATTTTTTTGATTTTGTTCGAAATTTTAGCGACTTTTGCTGATCAAATACACATACACAAAAATAGACAATTTGAGTACTGTTTGAGGGCGAGATCATGCCAGTCTGTACCTCTGCATGCTTCAATGCTATTGCACTTAATGAATGTAAGCGTCAAATCTATTTTTGTGAAGCCATCTAAAATTTTAATCAGAACAATGGCTTTAACTAATTTATACATGGAATCGATTTTAGACTAAAAATAGTACAGAACAACTATATTTAACAAGAATTGAGACAGAACTACAGTGGGAAAATATCGAAATTTTCAAAACATATTAATATAACTATACATATATGTTTTTCGCCAATCAAACATATAAATAACACATATAGTTATATGTTTCTGAAAATTGAATATGCACATATTTTTAAACATAAAACATATTTGTGTAAAAGTCGCTTATTCACTTATATTTTGTCTTAATTTTCGATAATTCAAACTTGAGATTCTGAATTTCCTGTTTAAAACGGTTTGCAACAATTTAGATAGCATACTCAGATTCAATAAGTTTAAGTGAAAGTCAGATTTTGGAAAAGTTTACTGTCAAACAGCAACCAAAAGTCTTGAAATCATGAATTCCTATAGCAAAAATATGTATATGTTTCCAGAAACATATTGGCCTCAAAACATATAAATACAAAACATATTTGACATGCAAACATATTGAGAAACATAAACATATATGTTTTCCCAAAAACAAACATATTTATGTTTTAAAACATATACATAAAACATATATGTTTCCCACAGTAGACAGAACCACATTTTACTGGCAAAATTTTTTTCATCATTACAAGAAACCTCTGTGCGTTTCACATAGCTGAAGACATGCTGACCGATTTCCCGACGTTTAGTGCTGTATTGAGCAAACAATCACTATACAATTGAGTTGAGACCGGTGCCTGCTTTGTACTGGCTTGCTTACGTTTGCTCAACTGGCATCGGTACTGGATGTGCCATATACAGTGGCGGCCAAAAGTTTGGACGCACCCCCAAAATTTTCAGTTTTCTTTTAATAACACCTGTCCTGTTTGCAGTTTGCGGATGAATCTGCGTGCTAAGTTTGTGCATAGTAGCCCTGTATAACCTGACACCATATGGTGTTCGGTCCCCCTCACGTTGCTGTAGTGTGAATCCATTTTCCAAAGACCACAGAAAAATGGGTGGACAAAGGTTTGGACACACCAACTGATTTTTTAAAAAAACGGAGCAACCTGCAGCAATAAAGAACAAGTAAGAATGAAACATGTATTTAGGTGACTAGCACCTTGTTGGGAAGCCATAAGACTTGACCACAACTGGACAGCGCTTGGGCATAGAGTTGATTAGTTTCTGACACAAAGACTGGGGAATACAAAGCCAAAATTCTGTGATGGCAGTGTCCAGATCGGACAGATCTAGGGGTGCTTTACTGATAACGTCTCTCTGGACATATCTCCACAAATTTTCGATTGGATTCAGGTCAGGTGACTGAGCAGGCCGGTCCAAAACTGCGACTTTGTAGTTAGCGAATCACTGTCTGACTGACCTCGCCGTGTGCTCGGGGTCATTATTCTGTTGAAACAGCCAATTCAGCCCGAGGTTCTGTTCTACATATGACAGCATGATGTCTACCAACATGTTGGTGTAGTCGGTTTTATCCATGATCCTATGGATACAATAAATGGGCCCTAGGCCTTTCAATGGGAAAGAAGTCCACATCATAATGCTACGGCCTCCCCACTTTACAATGCTCTGCACAGTCTGGTCGGAATTCCTCTGCCACAAACGGCTTGACATATAGCCGGCCATCGCTTCCGCACCGATTCCACTTCCCTCTAGAAAACCTTGGAACCAATCTACAATGGTTCAATGTGGGTGGGCCTTTGCCCACTGGAACCGTTTTTGCGGTCACAAAAGTTGATAGGTGTTTTTTTCCTTGCGATGCAACAACTCAACCCTTTTCGCAGTAGAATTCGGTGCGGAGCTCATACAGAGATGCTTTGACCACACGCAGCCTCTATTTGCTCTGTTACCTTATGAGCAGTCTTAAGCCGATCAACTAGACATCTTGTCACAAGGACGCATTCCTGCCATGTTGAATGCGATTTCGATCGACTGGTCCGTTTCCGATTGACGTTTGAACCGGTTTCAGAGAAGAGAACTAAGGCAGAACGAACACCTATTTCCCGAACACCCGACTTGTCAGGCTATCTGAGATTAGAGCGACCACTCTGTCTCAGCTCAAGCACGAGAACCCTCTTTGGTTGAATAAGTTGGTTGGACTGAGCCATCCTCCAAACTGCCGCTAAATTGCAATAAAAAGAAGACTAAATAGCAGCTACACATATTAACGGCCGCGAGGTTCCCTACAGAACATCTGGAAAGCAACAAATCAAGACAATCATAGGTGCGTCCAAACTTTTGTCCACCCATTTTTCTGGGGTCTTTCGAAAATTGAGTCATACTACAGCAACGTGAGGGGGACTGAACACCATATCGTTTCAGGTTATGTAGGGCTACTATGCACAAACTTAGCACCCAACTTCATCCGCAAGCTTCAAACAGAACAAGTGTTATTAACAGAAAACTGAAAATTTTGGGGGTGCATCCAAACTTTTGGCCGCCACTGTACGTATGTAACAGGGGGGGTCTGCCCCCACCCGACGTTATGGTCTGACGTTATTTCTTTGACTGTTGAATATAACAGATGAGACAAACTGGATATTCAGCTGTTACATTCTTCTGATTTTCAAACTATTACTTCTGCATTGGCATGGTAGGCCGTCGAACTTACACTGTAAGCCGACTCTCGTTAAAACCGAGTCAGAGTGCGTTTGGTAAAGTCGATGCGCCATTTGACAAATCGGATGACCAGTAAAGGCCGTACCTAACGTTTACCCATTCGAAATTATAGTTAATGCGCTGATTCAACTATTCCCAGACCACTTTACCATGACAACATTGATCTGATAGGTTGAAACCATTGCATATTTAATATTGTTGGCCGGTAACATGGATGGTTGCGGCTACTTTAGCGTGTTGGTCTGCGCACTACTGTGTGGTAGATGCTGTGCCATTGTAACAGGTAGTACTGTTGGTCAGTCCAGGGTTTAAAAACAGACGCAGGTTCAAGTCAAGTCCAACCGCAAAGTTTCAGCGCTATGCCTATCTGCCAAAAACCTAGGCAATTTTGATATTGCTTGTAGATCAGCTCTTTCTCTGAACGCTGTTATCAGGTAGTTTTACCGGCAGCCCTTAAATCCGCATGCAACCAGTTTCGGCTAAATACACACACTGACTTGCCTTTCTATCCATCCGGTGCACGACAATTGCCTCCCCTCTGACAATTGTCCCTCTGACAATTCCCCCCAACAATTGGTTATGTATGTATGTATGTATGTATGTATGTATGTATGTATGTATGTATGTATGTATGTATGTATGTATGTATGTATGTATGTATGTATGTATGTATGTATGTATGTATGTATGTATGTATGTATGTATGTATGTATGTATGTATGTATGTATGTATGTATGTATGTATGTATGTATGTATGTATGTATGTATGTATGTATGTATGTATGTATGTATGTATGTATGTATGTATGTATGTATGTATGTATGTATGTGTATGTATGTATGTATGTATGTGTATGTATACTGTGTGAGATGTACATAACTTTAATGACGTCTTTAGTTACCGATGTAGTTTACAAAACGTCAGAAATGCGATTTTACTGCAAATTTTTGCCAATTGAACAATCAAACTTTGCTAAAGTAGTAGACGTTTAGAAGTTTATCTGAGTAATTCATATACATTCCTGAGGAGTACACCAGGCTTGGCGCTTAGGCTAAGTGCTTACGCATAGGCTTAGTGCTTAGGCTTAGTAGTGTTCAGCTTAGGCTTAGTGCTTAGGCTTAGTAGTGTTCAGCTTAGGCTTAGTGCTTAAGTGTAGGCAGCAGTGGAAATGCTTATACTGATAATGCAATGATTGGGGGGAATTGTCCGTGGGGGCAATTGTGGTGTGGCCCTCCTACTGTTGTTTGGGTATCGGATTTTCAAGAATCGGTTCGGTATGGGTAGGTATTTTTCGGCATACCCAGGAATCGGTTCGGTATGGGTAGGTATTTTTCGGCATACCCAGGAATCGGTTCGGTATGGGTAGGTATTTTTCGGCATACCCAGGAATCGGTTCGGTATGGGTAGGTATTTTTCGGCATACCCAGGAATCGGTTCGGTATGGGTAGGTATTTTTCGGCATACCCAGGAATCGGTTCGGTATGGGTAGGTATTCGCAAAAATACCGGTATACCGGTATTTATTCGGTATTTGCTGAAAATGTTTTTCAAAGTCAAAACACTGAAATTTTCCATTTACAAAGCCATGGCTTTAGTCATTTCCAAGGTCAGAGGCTAGAAAATCCATCAAAAGCAATGGGATTTACAGTTTTTAGGAATTTTTGTAATTATTTTTTAGTTTTGCTGCAGTGAAAATTGTTTCTATAAATAATTTTGGTTAAGAGAAATGCTTCCATTGTACTGTAGTTTTAAGGCCTGATAGTGTACAGTATGGAGATGTAACAAGCAGTGACAAAATGCGGGGCTATTTTGTTGATTATGAATGTGTTGTACAAAAGTACATAGAGACTTGATTATTAAGGAGCTGTGTGAAGTTAAGCCAAAACTGGATCAACGCCTTCTAATGACAAACAAGTTTGGGACAGGGAGTAGGGTCAGAGACTAAAAATACTTCAAATTCGATATTCTGGAAGGATATCGTAATAAAATGTGTTTTTGCATGCCCTAAAAATGGCCGGCACAGTTGGTGTAGTGATTTAGGCCGCAAAGCCACTATGCGCGACGTCATGCGCTCGTCCTCTCGGCGCGGCAGGTTTCTTGATGCAAAGAGTTGGTCGTTGAGCCCAAGTTGGGGAGTGGGCAACCCCCCCGGACCCCCCGCGCCCCACCTATGGTCAGAAACTGTCTGAGAAAGGAACTATGCCGGGAGCCCTCTGGCATATGGGGCACCGGCGGCCGTCGGGAGCCGTCAGATTCACTCCGGCCGCCCTCCTGGTGATGGTGACCCGCAGCTGGCAGCAAGGCTAGTAGTGGCTGGCAGTGAAAGAAGGGCAGCGTCTGAGATGACAAATCACAGGGGTAGCGAAATGGACGAAGAGTCTGATCGTAGGCCGTAAGGCCCCCGCAAATCGGATCGGATCGGACCAAAAAATGCAAAATTACAAATAAAACATTGTGATCACAGGGAATTTTGGATAAAAATTGCATTAATCTAGACAAAAATACCGATTCCTAAATACCTGGGTACTCCCAAAATAATCGGTATACCCGGTATGGGTATTTGTTAAAATACCTGGAATGGGTAGGTATTTATTGGGTAGGTATTCCCAAAAATACCCATTTTTCGGTATGGGTTCGGTATACCCAATCAACAGTAGGCCCTCCCTATCCATCACATAAATTCAAGCTAAGCGCAGATTAGAGTCTGCCGCTGGGCCCGTTTGCACAACCACACATCAGTCTGAAGCGTATTGAGACAGGTTTTTAGAACTGAACAAAGCATGCTCGGCTTTGCCTAGGGCCGTCTACTTCGACCAGACCTGCTTCATCGGCTCCAACACCCCCTACCCCCATGCAGCTGTTGTGGCCAAGGAGTGCAATCAATTCGAAAACGGAAATCTGCTGATGGTTCTGAGCCAGGCTGTTTCGGAAAGACTCAAACAGGCCATGTTTGACGGAACGGTGCACATCTATCTACTCTTCTTTCAACATCAGCATAGATCCATGCAGGGGTTTGAATTAGCAGCAAAAGCTGTGCTGTGCGCGGTAAATAAATCGAGGGTGGGTTGAAGAAGTTGGAGCATAAATTGCTCTGAGAAAGCTGCTGGGATAGAGGTACACAATGCTGACAGTTACATGCGTGCGAAAGTACTTAGATTTTACAATGCTAACATATGCGCAGCCCAGCTGAAGCCAAAAATGCTTGTCAGTTTCAGTTCGCCACCCTATACAGTTGGATAGGTGGTCTGTACCAGACCGACACCAGTGGCGGCATCACCAAGGGATGGTCCTGGCGCAGTCCCAAGTATGGCGATTTCACACCAAAAGGACAACCGGACTCCTTCCTTTGGGCACCCAATCATCCAGCCACTTATAGGACTGTACTACTTAAACAGCCCACTGATGGTTACATTGCGTACAACCCAATCACTAGCTACCACTACATTTGTCAGTACAGTGAGTTGTCTTTTCTTCTTTAAGCCACTGAATGAACAGCATGTTGAAAGAGAAGCAAAAACTGGCTAGACATACATCACCTCAGTTGTTACTAAATCGTCACAGATCCCAGGTGAAAAGGTTTGCTTTCGATTCAATTTGTATGGTATGTACTCACTTATATTTATCTGGACGCAAGTGGTGCACTCTGATCTTTTCTTTATTGCAGGAGAACCGATCTACCGTCGTTACGATCGGTTTGGGTTTAACCTGGTGGGCAACAACATGACAGAGATCGGCAGTGAGAGCAGTGAGAGGAACAAGGCTCATTGTCTCACTCGATGCACCAATCACCACATGTGTCACTCGTGGGCCTTCAATGGTCAGAAATGTCGTATCTACTGGTCAGACGGCTTCCTGCGCGGGTTCCCTCCTGAACCACTGGCCGGATATGAATTCTATTGGCAGAGCTATGACCACTGAATGAGCACAGCAATTGCTGTGTCTGACCGCTGTATTGACGTTAGGATCTGCTTGCTTACTGTATTTTCTTGCTTATGTAGTGTATATTTGCAGTAGTGCTGGTTCACTTAAAATACTTGCAAACTTATATTTATGCTTGTTGTGATTTGGTGGTGAGGTGATTAGATAATATTGTAACGTAAATGAAGGATTGGATATTGGTAACCTAACTGGTGATCTGTTAGTCTTAGTATTCGAAGATGACAGTCAGTGTTGATGTTGTGATTACGTTTTGACTGCTGTACTGCATTAGTGCGACGAGTAAACTTGGTCATTTTCTACAGTCAACTATTGTTACAACGTTGCTTCTGATTACGCTTCCACAATGGCATGGAAGCCTGACAAAGGTTCATGCATTCCAACCTTACTCACATAGTGTATGTAAGGAAATGCTTTAACCCCTTCGAGCAAACCATGTAACTTCGGGCTAATTCTTGCTGAGCTAATTTGATTTTTTGACGAAATTGTGACTCCCTAATCCGATGAGGGCGTTCCGATTAGAAATTGGTCGTTCGGGTTCGGTGGGAGGATTAGAAATGACTATGAACTGAAACCGCTTATATGACGCCGTTCCGATTTGATTTTATTTCGAATTAGACCGCTATTAGATATCAATTGTAATCATACACGCCCGAAATCAAAACCAATCAGATCCTAATCGGCTCCAGATTTGAAGAACTCGGCTAATCGCGCCGATTTCAATATTACGCCCCCAGAGAGGATTGGAAACGCTAATCCGGCAGCAGCTCCGATATTGACTTACGATATTGTTCCTAATCGGGACAGTACTCCAATACCGCGCTAATTTTCGTACGCCATGTGGCGTGCAGTCTTCCCCAAAGGGTTAAAGGCAATCATGAGGCAGAGGAGGACAAGTAGCGCATGTACTACAATTTTGCATAAGAACAACAGTGACAACTGCAGACAAGTAGAATAAAACAGAAACAGAACAAACGTCGATGGAGACAGGGATGCTTGACAACTGATCAGCGTTGCCATATCTACAATTTTCGTAGATCTCATTGTTTGGGAAATGCGACTGAACAATGTAGATGTTGTGATTGTAGAAGAACGGCTGAGAATCGGGACAGGCCGAGTCTGTCGTCCCCCTTTCTCACTGCTGTGCTCAAAAAGAATCAGCCACTGTCCATGTTGCAGTTGGGAGCATTGCAGCAGCTGAGGTCTTCAGCACATCCGGTGCGCTTAGGGGTTGTACAAAAATGACGTCATCATAGAGGGGGGTTGCGAAGTGATGACCATGGACTACTGTTGTTTGTGTATACACATACACTTTTACCATACACAAAAATACACATTGTTTTTTCAATGTGTATACACATACACATACACATACACATTGAAAATTCTGATACACATTACCATACACAAACAGTACTCAAAATGTGTATTTTTGTGTATGTGTATTTGATCAGCAAAAGTAGATAAAATTTCGAGCAGAATCGTAAAATTTCGATGTTTTTGCTGTAGTATTAAACAGTAGAAATCTTCATGAAGCCTTAAAATGGGCTAACTAACTCGATTTCAAAGCTATCCAAGGTTTCAAGCAGCAGACATTGAGAGATTTGATTTTCCTAGCATTTATGACAAAAATCTGCCAAAAAATTTGCATTTTCAGTACAATACACATACACAAATATACACAAAAATACACATTGTTTTATTGAATGTGTATACACAAATTACCATACACATTTGAAGGTAAATGTGTATACACATACCATACACATACACAAACGGAAAATCCAATACCAAACAACAGTACCATGGACTTCTCTTGTTTTCGGTTTCAATGTGGACGGCCAAAAAGTGTCAAAACCCAAACTGAGCCAATTGGCTTGTTTACGGAAAAACCTGATGTACATTGCTCTTATAGACTGACAGCTCTAAAACAACATCGAGCGCTCTTCATGGTTGTGGTCAGATAAAACCAGGCATTTGATTCCGGGTCATACTCTTCAATCGATCTGCTCCGTCTAAAGGTGCCACCAAACTGATCCATAGGTCCGGTCCAGTTAAGCGGCAATTGATGCAAACCTCCCAGGGCCAGCAATCTTTGATTGAAGTTGACCAAGGCAAATGCAGCTCTCGGTTCGTTCATGGATGCCATTTGAGACCAGATGCCGGAATTAATATCATATTTGTGACAAACAGACAGGTAGCGCAACTTTAAAGCTACGGTGTCTCTGCCTCCACAGATTACAATTCTTTCCCTCCAACCAGTTATGCCTATGCCAGCTCTAAAGACACCAGTAGAATCTCTAGGCGGCGAACTGAGTGGTTGCCATTTTTGGGGAGCAGACAAGTTTAGCATCTCCAAAATTAGATCTGGCCAAATTTTGAAGTGCGGAATCTGGTGAACACTCAGCTTGTAGAGAAGATTCTGATAGGCAAACGACTCCAGATCAAGGGTACCTAAAACTGTTCGTTTCTTATGACTAGTACTGTATGTAGTGAAGGTCAGAGTCATAGTTAACCCTTTGTAACGCACCTACAGGAGTGGTCATCTTTTGGCCTCTGATAAACTATGCCTGAAATTTTTCTCCGATACCTGGAAAAGTTTGATGTTTAAAGATAGGAAATCCTATCGGGTTTCCGGTAGTTCTGCCCGATATTTTAGTCGGATATCCGATAGTGGATGGCGGATATCTGATACAAATTTTTAGGCGGTGTGTAAGAAAAGGGTTAATACTTTTGGGATATTGCAGTAAAACGAGTGGTACTTGTACATAGTTACTTTTATTTTACTATAGTATAGTAAAACAAAAATTAGTATACTAGTGATATTTTACTACAGTCGTGCCTCGTTAATATGGCCCTCGTTAATATGGCACCCTCGATTATATGGCCAATTAGCTGTTGTCCCAATTATTTTGCACAGTATATGTACACGTTAATATGGCCCTTGGTTTCTGGCTATGGCCAAAGGTTTCTGTGTCCCAATCTCTCAGTTTACATGTTTAACTGATTCGTTAATATGGCCCTCGTTAATATGGCCAAAAAAGCTGCCTGACTTTTTAATATGGCCATCAGGGTAATCTACAATTTCGATTAGAATTTCGTCGTTTTTGTCTTTGTTTTCTGCTAGCAACGTTACGTTTGCTTTTTCTGTTGCATATTCAAGCTTCAGCAACCTATTTGCGCTGATTTGATTTGCATTTCGTTTTCTCTGATACATACAGTAAATGGTTGTTTCTGTTGTAAGTAAAGAATGAGCCAGCTGAAGGTCATCTGTTGATATATACCGGTAAAATTATTATAGACAGATACAGAATGATGCTACAACTCAGATTCCACAATTTTTAAAAATTTTTTTCAAGTTTTGTTAATATGGCTGATTCGATAATATGGCCAGTTGGGTCGTGTCCCAAAGTGGCCATATTAACGAGGCACGACTGTAGTAGTAAAATAATAGTAAAAAGTAAAATTAAGAGCCAATAGTAAAGTAAAAATAAAATAAAATTTACAAAGACCGTCAATAGTAAAATGAAAATTTTACTACTATTTTACTAGTTTTTGGTGAATTCCCGCCAAATTCTTGATCACTTTTGCAATAAAAGATGTGTGAGCGTACTTTTGTCAGTCGACTTTCACACATTTTTGTCT
>JASANB010005214.1:0-142500 GCA_030248155.1 Sabatieria punctata | reverse complement strand
ATGACGACAATGATGACAACGATCACAACAACGATGATGATGATGACAACAACAACGATGACAACAACAATGATGACAATGACAACTATGACAATGCCAACGACGATGATGATGACAATGACGATGACAATGATGATGATGACGACAATGATGACAACGATCACAACAACGATGATGATGATGACAACAACAACGATGACAACAACAATGATGACAATGACAACTATGACAATGCCAACGACGATGATGATGACAATGACGATGACAATGATGATGATGACGACAATGATGACAACGATCACAACAACGATGATGACAACGACAATGATGACAACAACGAATGAGAATGACAACAACAACAATGACCACAATGATGACCATACATGTAGCTGGGTTTTCGGCTGGGGGGGGGGAATTTTTCTGATCCAAAATAGGGTTTCAGGGCTATGCCCAAAGGGGGTTTCAGCGACCTTTTTTTGGGCTCAAAACAGGGTTTTGAGGACTAAAAATGGGGTAAAAATCCTGTCTGAAGTGCAAAAATTCCGTTTAAAACCCTATTTTTGCTGTAAAACGTAGAAAAAACCTTATTTTTAATTTAAAATGTGCAAAAAAGCTAATTTTGCTTTAAAACGTGCAAAAAAACCCCATTTTATTCGACATAATACAGTTAAAATGCATTTCTGGAACCTTCTTTAGAGATATTTAAACCCAAATTAGGGTTTCCAGAACCCTAATTTGGGTTTCTGGAGGCCCAAAATATTAATAAATAATTAATAAATTAATAAGAACCATATTTTGGGCCTCCAGAAACCCAAATTAGGGTTCTAGAACCCTATTTAGGGTTTCAGTAACTCAAATTAGGGTTCCGGAACCCTATTTCGGCCCTCCAGAAACCCAAATTAGGGTTCCGGAACCCTATTTAGGGTTTCAGTAACCCAAATTAGGGTTCTGGAACCCTATTTCGGCCCTCCAGAAACCCAAATTAGGGTTCCGGAACCCTATTTAGGGTTTCAGTAACCCAAATTAGGGTTCCGGAACCCTATTTCGGCCCTCCAGAAACCCAAATTAAGGTTCTGGAACCCAATTTAGAGTTTCAGTAACCCAAATTAGGGTTTCAGTAACCACAAAATAGGGTTCCGGAACCCTATTTAGGGTTTCAGTAACCGAAATTAGGGTTTCAGTAACCCAAATTATGGTTCAGGAACCCTATTTAGGGTTTCAGAAACCCAAATTACGGTTTCAGTAATCCAAATTAGGGTTCCGGAACCCTATTTAGGGTTTCAGTAACCCAAAACAGGGTTTCGGAACCCTATTTAGGGTTTCTGAAACCCAAAACAGGGTTCCGGAACCCTATTTAGGGTTTTTGAAACCCAAACTAGGGCTCCGGAACCCAAGTTGGGTTTCTGAAACCCTAATCAGGGCTTCTGGAACCCTGTTTGCAGGTTTACAAACCCAAAATAGGGTTTCAAAAATTTCCCCCCCCCCAGAATCCGGCTGGGGGGAATTTTCTCCGAAAATCGGGCCTGGGGGAAATACCCCCCATTCCCCCCAACTACATGTATGATGATGACAACGATGATGACAATGAGATGACAACAATGACAATGACAACAACGATGACAACAACAAGAATGACAATGGCAACAACGACCACACTGACCACATAGACACACCAATGAGGATGACAATGATGATAACAGCAACGATGATAACAACAACAATGATGATGATGACAAGACCAGGCAACACCAATGAATGACAATGACAATAATGACAATTATGTCTATTCTAAAATTGCAACAACCACACAACTGCAAACCACTTACAGTGGAATAAATTCAGAATATACCTGTGTTGACGACGTCAATGACTGCGCATACTCAACAACTGAGAGAGCCGATTGCAACAGAAATGATACAGAACTAGTCAACTTGTACTCAGGCACCAGAAATGTTACATGGACTGGGAAAAAGTGTAGGGACTGGAGCAAGTCCGAGAAAAAATACTTCCACTTGTATGGAGAGCACTACAACTACTGCAGATACACGAGAGGACGTTTCACCCATGAAGGACACAGATTGCCTTGGTGTTACACTGAAGATTACGGCTTCGACATCTGCTTCAAGCGCTGCACAGCCCAACCTCCAGGTTGCAATTCGCAAATCAGTGTCACTTTTTTATTCTCAATTCCAGCTTCCAGATCACTGTGAGTCATTAATTAACTACTTGAAGAAGCGTGATAAGCTGGAACCTAAGCAGGTGAATGATGCCGATGTGTCAGAAACTCTATTAGATTGTTGCGTCTACCACAGCACTGTAGAACAAGTATACACACCGCAGTGGGATTGTCGAACACTCCAAAACGTCAAAATTAAAGGATTCTATAGTTGAGTACAGGGTTTGATCGGAAAATGTATGCCAACATATGCTCTTGCAGGAAGATTTGAAGTTTGCGGAGTGGCATTTTATGCGTTCCAGCCTGCGATTCCAATGGAGAATATTGAAGATGATTATGCACAGTAAGGTTCAATTAATCTTCATGCAAAAGCAGAGTGTTGTCCTCAAAACCTAATAGCTCAAAATATTCTCTTCAGTTGCATGATACTGCGACGCTGGAAGACTCTGTGTGCATTCTTGTGGAGCGGTGACATCGATGAAGTGAGAGACTTCCACATTGTGGCGCAAACATACTACTACTGGACCAAAACAGCAAAGAAGAAAGAAATCCCCTTCCAGTGGGTGCCCATTCAGACGAGAAGCCATCCGGAACCTGCGTTCCACGGCTCTATGGTCACTGTTCGAAGGGGCGAGCGAGGTCCACCTCCAGGTGAAGAACCTAAGACCTTCAGCTTCAGTGAAGGATTCTGGAAACTGCAGCCGTCCAGATATCTGCCTATCTATGCACATGGCTTTGAGACCACTCTCAGTGATATTAGAGATGCTGTAAAGCACAGAAATCTCTGCTCGGAACACGTCGGTACGGTTTCTGACTAATTATTTAAGTTGATCGTATCAGAAGCCTGTTTTACAGCTTGTACAGCTTTGAAGTGTGCAAAGGAGTGCTTCGATAAGCAGAAGTCTTGTCTGGGCGGTGATTGCATACAGAACAAGTGCACTTGTGTGGGCTGTCAGTGACAAAAATTTGGACCAAACTTTACAGCTAGGCTGGGAATAAAATTTTTATCCTTGGTTGGAAAATTCTTTTTGCAAAACATGAACGTGAAGGATATTTCCTTCCTAATACAAATTGCCTCACTCACGATATATAAATCTGCAGATAAAGCACCTCTTTTTACTCATCAAGTAGGGTACTTACTGGGTCGAAAAATCAGCACTTTACAAACAGAACGAATTCAATCCTCTCTAAAAAGTGAGGCTGTAAGTGCATTGCGAGCACCAAGCGCAGTGGCCTGACGGACGAGATATCGATTTCTGAATCTTATAATCGGCTACGTTTAGAACTGCTTTATTCTTGGTAGATATACAGGGTGTGCCAAAAAAAACAACCCAGCAGAGTTTTTGCTGTAGCAACCGCAAATCTCAACCGATTTGAATGAGTACTTTTTTAAATGAAAGATAAATAAATTCTTGAAAGATTGATGCACCGTTTATTAAGATAGCCTTCTTAGTTCCTGAGATATTTGTCCTCAAAGTCAAAACAGAGATTTTGGCAATGAACAAGAGTGATAAAGAACAACCCAGCAGTCTTTTACTTTTGCAACCATGAATCTGAACCGATTTGAATGAACCCTGTTTTGAATGAAAGACTGATAAATTCTTCAAAGTTTGGTGCAATTTTTATTGAGATTCACAGTTTAGTCCTTGAGATATTTGCCTTCTAAGTCGAAACAGATTTTGGCAAAGAAAAAGAGCGATTCCATTGCATTTCATAATAAAGCAGATTCCTACTGCTGGGGCTAATGATACTTTAGTGTTGAAGTTAACCGAGTTTCTGTGTCACCTGTAAAGCCTCCAAGAACCCTTAGCAGTAGCAGGAATCCGTTTTATTATGAAGTGCAGAATAATAAAAAAATCCGTCTTGTTCACTACCAAAATCACTGTTTTGAATTTGAGAGCTAATATCTCAGGAACTAAGCAGAGTACATTAATGAAAATTCTAGCAATCTTTTAAAAATTTATTTATCTTTCATTTAAAAAAGGACTCATTCAAATCGGTTGAAATTTGCGGTTGCTACAGCGAAAAATCTGCTGGGTTGTTTTTTTTTGGCACACCCTGTATAAGGCCCACCAACTCATATCTTTTCATTGCTGTTCAGTCTTCTGCTTATTTGAAACCTTGCATGCACCACCCCTGCAAATTAAAACCAAATTAGACCTCAACGGAATGAAATGTTCAGCAGATATTCTTTGACAACATACAATACATGTATGTAATATGGGGTTTGGGGTTAGCCCCTAGCTAGACAGGCCAAACCCCTCAGCCCGGACCCAACAACACAAGTACTAGTAGTGGCTCCAGTACTAACAAACTGACTCAGAATGCATTAATTTTTAGCTTAAAATTCGCTTGAAAAGCCTTTGGAAACATAATTTGACGTTTCCGCTGCTGATGATGAAGAGTTTGATAGTTTGTGTGAGTGTTGTTGTGTGTTTCTTCCTGTGCGGTTGTTGTGTATGATTCAGTGAGTGCGCGTGTGTGTGCGTTGTGTTGTGCAACTCTACTAGTAAAGACCTCCTACTTCTCTTTCATTGGTGCCGAGACCCGGGAGCCATCTTCAGTCAAGTTCTACTACAGGGTCCAAGTTCTACTACGAGTCTCGCCTCAAGTTACTCCCGTTTCAACCTCCGTGATCATCAGGGACAGCCGTGCCCCATCTGATGCTCACATGATGTCCACTACCCTTCGCGATCGCGTCCAACTTCTACAAGAGCAAATTCAGCGTAATATCGAGCAGCAACAGCAATGGTGGGTCGAACAACAACGATGGCAGATCGAAGAACAGCGGCGTGATCGGGAGCGGCAAATCGCAAAGCAGCGCACTGATCGTCTGATTGCTCAGTACCTGTCTCGACCCCTGGCAGATCGTATGAAAGAGGAAGCGGCTTTGCTTTCTGGCACTTCGGATGTCGCAATCGGCTCGTTAAACACTCCCTTCAGTGGGTTAATGGTCGATCCTCCCTTCTGTGGGCATTCTCCTATCCAGTCTGATTTCTACATCCCGCTGTCCTTTGGTCACTATCATTTTTCGGCTCTCATCGACACAGGCGCTGAGGTCAATATGTTGAGCAGTCCTGTAGCACAACAGACTCAAGACTATTGGTTGCAGTACATCCCACAAAGTCATACTGTTTCATCTGCGTTTGGCGATTCATACCTTTGCGATGTGGTTCACCTGACCGTTTCGACTGACACTCACCACTGCCCTAGCATGTCTTTTGTAGTGAATCCGGCGATCGAGGCGTCTGGCCAAGCAAGTTGCAAGAATCGGTGCGCACTTATCAACAATCAGTCCACTCGTCCACTGGTCTGCCACCACAGCAGCTTATCTTTCAATCCGACCAAGCCGTCCTCTCGTCTATTCGCGATCGTCTCCTATCTCAGCAACTCCGGCGTCGGGATCAAAAGCTTCAGGAGCTCTGCCCTGACAACTTTTCCGTTGGTGATCTTGTTTTCGTAAAGAATCTCATGCGTCTTCAGCAAAAGGGCAGAAAGTTGAACCCTCTGTGGAAAGGCCCATGTGAGGTCCTTGGAGTTACCCCATTTTCGCTTTTGGTGAAGGGCCCGGATGGTCGGTCGGAGAGAGTTTCCTTCGAGTTCGTTAGAAAGCCAAGGCTGAAGAACACTAACCCCATCGCTTTTTCAGAGGGGGAGTGATGAAGCATGAATTATGTACTGTACATGTTTCTCATTCTGTGTGTGCGTTGTGTTGTGCAACTCTACTAGTAAAGACCTCCTACTTCTCTTTCATTGGTGCCGAACAGACCCGGGAGCCACCTTCAGTCAAGTTCTACTACAGGGTCCAAGTTCTACTACGAGTCTCGCCTCAAGTTACTCCCGTTTCAACCTCCATGATCATCAGGCACAGCCGTGCCCCATCTGATGCTCACATGATGTCGGTAGAGAAGGATGACGCGCAGTCAGTCGATGGAGTTCCAGAGTCTCTTTGTTTGGCGGAAAGCCGTTCTCAATTTGTTCCCATTGATTTTGTGCAGCAAGCACCTTGTGAAATTATGAGCTCTGGTTTTCGTTTGGAGAGGTTTGTGAGAAGGAAGAGAGAAGAAAGGGAGGAAGGTGAGAGAGGAAGAGAAAGGATATTTGGAGGAAGAAGGAAGAAGAGGAGGAAGAAGAAGGTGAAAAAGATGAGGAAAAGAGTGCTGAGAGGAGAGAGAATGATGAGAAAGAAAGTTATGTGGAGCAAGGTTTTGAGAAGTAAAAGGATATTAAAGAGAAGAAGGATGGTGAGGAAGAAGTTGAGAGTGAAGAGAATGAAGAGAAGGAGAGTTGGGAGGAGAAGAAGAAAGAGAGTGAGAAGAAGACGGAGGAGTATGATGAATCGTTCTGGTTTGTTGGACAAGAGACGGCAGTTTGTTTTACCGATGACAAGGCAACAGGTGCAAGCGAAGGCACAGCAAGGCCGAAACGTGGCGCGCAAGAGATCGGGTCAACACGGTGTCAATAGAGATCAGCTTACCGGAGATGCCGAATCGATAGAGGCCGAGCAGTTCCCACAGATCATTTCCCCGATTGTCAGGCACAGCGGCGGCCAGTCGACACTCGTTGAAAGGGGAGTGATGAAGAGTTTGATAGTTTGTGTGAGTGTTGTTGTGTGTTTCTTCCTGTGCGGTTGTTGTGTATGATTCAGTGAGTGCGCGTGTGTGTGCGTTGTGTTGTGCAACTCTACTAGTAAAGACCTCCTACTTCTCTTTCAATATTTAAGAGGAATCGGTGTTTTCTGCTTGGTTTAGCTCTAAAACGCTATTTGGCGCCTTAAAATAGCAATTTTTAGCCATGTTACTGAGAAAAACGTGTTAAAACGCATTTCCAGGCGTTTTGGACCTTCTTTAAATGTTGCAACCCCTCTGGGCGAAATCACCCTCGACCCCCACCTGAGGAAACCCCCTCCCCTTGCCAACGCGCCGGCCGGCTTGCAACTCTCTATGCATCGATCAAGATCATCTATAAGAACTGCATTCAGACAGTGGGGACTGGGGCCTAGACCCACCAGACCCCCAGGACCCCCTAGTCCATTGAATGAGTGCACTGGCTGAACAACTCTATTATTGCATACTTGCAGGGATGGATATTTTTTCCGAAAAAACCTCGGCCTGTTATTTTTTCAGTTTTTTCGTTTTTTTTCCAAAATGGCGGAAAAAACTCCAGCTCAAGTTCTCGGTATCCTAGCCTCGTTTTATGATTCCTAACGCTTTCTAGCGCCTATAGTATAGTAAAACAATAATTAGTAATACTAGTGGTATTTTACTAGTAGTAAAATAATAGTAAAAAGTAAAATTAAGAGCCAATAGTAAAGTAAAAATTAAATTAAATTAACAAAGACCGTCAATAGTAAAATGAAAATTTTACTACTATTTTACTAGTTTTTGGTGAATTCCAGCCAAATTCTTGATCAATTCTGCAATAAAAGATGTGTGGGCGCACTTTTGTCAGTCGACTTTCACACGTTTTTGTGTCTACAGTTCTGGAGAACTTCGTATCACGATCAAATTTAGCAAATATTTGGACCAACATAAATTATTCACAATATCTTGACATCATTGATTCAAAATTCCACGTTATGACTAGTAAAATCGTAGTAAAATAGTAGTAAAATTAGTAGAATTATTAGTAAAACAAAAATTAGTAAAATCGGAGCTGCCTGGTAGTAAAACAAAAATAAAAATAATTGACAGGCTGAATTTGTAGTAAATTTAGTAAATAGTAAAATAAAAATCCACTAGTAAAATAACAGTACTAGCGCCTTAGGTACTCAGTCTTTTCAGAACAGAAATACACATGTTACATAGATATAAATAAATCACGAAGCAGGCACAAAACAGTGCTCCACACGTTCCGTCAATAAACGCTTTATGCAAGTTTTCTTACAGCTGTTAGCACTTTTGATTTATCATGCCAAATTTGGTTTTTCTGTTGTTTTTCTAACAGTTTTCAGTCAGTCTGGCCTATTATATACATCACGAAAGTGAATTTTCTAACTGAAAAATGAGATAAATTAGCTATTTCTAGCTTGAGTTTTTTCCGCGATTTATGTTTTCTGACACTTAGGCAAAAAACCGGTTTTTTCCTTAAAAACGGAAAAAACACTGGAAAAAACACACCCCACATCCCTGCATACATGTAACAGTGGGTCCGGGGGTCTAAGGCCTGACCGGAATTTCGGTTCCGATATCCGAACGGGAGCAGGAATGAGCTTCTGGGACTCAGCTGATGTTGGGAGCAGAGCTTCTCGGCCGCAGACTGCATACTTTGGGTCACTGACTAGGGTAGAGGCAGAACCACCCATTATAAAGGATTTTAAGCCCACGGATGTCTAAGTCGAGCCGCGAGTTGTAAACCCTGAGCCAGCGATTCTCAAGCAGTTGATGATCCTGCTAAATTGCTTGAAGAATGCCTGTAACTTAATCGTAAAAGCGTACCCTATCCTTTAGCATGCAATTAATTCCTAAGGTATCCAAACTCACATAAAAGGCATCAGCACAACTATTTCACCATTACTACTAAGACAGTACTCATTAGTAGCTTTGACCGGGGTGTGTTACATAGGTTGGTTCCTACTTTAGCAGCACTTCATGTAAAAGTCAGCCCAGATGCAGAAATGTTCCAGTGGACACAGAAAAAAATTCTGACCACCCAGATAGCCTAATCAAATGCCTAGAGTCTGGTGATCAACATGCAATGCCACTGACAATGCTCATCTTGCTTGTGCAGTTGTTTGCTTTTGCTTGGAGCCGACATTTCTACGATGAAGGTGAGACAGTTATTTTATAACTGCACCTGAAAAACATGGTCAGGTTTAGCAACAGACCCGTGCGTCACGAAGCTAGAGAATGGCACGAAATGTGCAGTGCGTGGTTCCAACGCTTGTGTAGCCGGTTCTGAAGCTCACTGGGGAAACAAAAGTGTAACTGGAGATGCTTGTCTGCCTTGGCCGTACAGTGTACAAGTGCAGTATGCAGTGAGAGGTTATGAAAACGTCTGTAGAGTGACCACAGATTGGAGACAGCCCTGGTGCTTAGTACAGTCAGTCTTTGGTCCAGTGCCCCAAAACTGTTTTCCTTCTTGCCATGTCATTCCAAAAGGTACCGTACAATATCACACTGTAGTTAGCAGCTAGAAAAAGTAGTTAAAGCACTAAAATTTAAGCTTAGACTCGGTGGCAAATCAGTCAACGCGAATCAACAAACAAACAAACAAACAAACAAACAAACAAACAAATGAACGAACGGACGAACAAACGAATGAACAAACGAACGAACAAATGAACGAACGAACGAATGAATGAATGAACGAACGAACGAACGAACGAACGAATGAACGAACGAATGAATGAATGAACGAACAAACGAATGAACGAACGAATGAACGAACGAACGAACGAACGAACGAACGAACGAACAAACAAACAAACGAACGAACGAACGAACGAACGAACGAGCGAACGAACGAACGAACGAATGAATGAATGAATGAACGAACGAACGAACGAACGAACAAACGAACAAACGAACAAACGAACGAACGAACGAACGAACGAACGAACGAACGAACGAACAAACAAACAAACAAACAAACTGTTGTTAGCACAAGTCTGCATTTCTGAAAGAACACAGATAAATGTCCTAAAATGTGATCTAAATGAGCGGGCATTATGCTACACTACGTTTTTAAGTAACACACATCGATATCAATGAGTACAAGGACTGTGCCTTCTACTTCAAGGGTGGGGGCACATACATGGGCACCAAAGCCACTGGTTACAGTGGATTTACCTGTCGAGATTGGGATGAAACTGATAAAAGCATCTATCACCTGGATGACTCATTTACGAATGAGTGTATCTGGACCTATAACAGAGAAACCGCATGGTGTCGGCCACGGTCATACCCAGTCAACTTATTTGAATACTGCTTCAAACCTTGTCCTGATCCCCAGTTAGGTAAGCTAGCTCACACAACTGAACGCCCTCCCAGGCAGATCCATTCAGGTTATGAGTGTGTGAATGAAAAGCTGAATTGTGTTTACAAAGGTAGTGAGACCTGCAAGCCATTTGCATATTGGGGTCTGAAAGCAGAAACTATCTCTGGAAGGCCATGTAAGAAATGGAAGTCAGATGAGATGACCAAGGAGAAAGGAGTTCATTACAACTACTGCAGAATGACCAAAGACAGATATGATGCTCCATGGTGCTACTATGGGCACAGCAATGATCAGTGGGAATATTGTTTTCATAACTGTTTACTTCCACCTTCAGGTAGCGAATCTATGGCATCGGCTGGTGTGTTGTCGATGTCTATGAACATTATGTGATGTGAAGCTAAAATTGCAACTACCATTCCTTTAAGGAGCAACATGTGCAGAGACCAAACGTCATGGACCCCCTTGCGCCCACAATGGAGAACCAGCCTGCAGACCACTGGAGTCGTACATTGGGCACCGCAACATTACCAGGTATGGTATGAATTGCGTCAAATGGAATCTGAATGTGAAAGGCGGTTTTCTGACTCATGTTGACCACAACTACTGCCGCAATGCAGGCCAGCGAGATGGGCCATGGTGTTACACAAGAATTCGAACCTTTCCTAAGCTTTACACCGACTGGGATTACTGTTTTCACGATTGTCGTGAGTTGATATGTGAGGGTCTGTGCAAATTTAACTGATCCTTCACACAGATGATCTTGGCTGTGTTGATGAAGGAAGACAATGTGCCCACCAAGGATCAGTAAAATGCTACAATGGTTCGTACTATGGACTTCAGAGTGTGACTCGTTCTGGTCGCCAGTGCATTGAACATCACCATGTGGACACAGCAACCACCCACAACTACTGTAGAGTGACTGGGGGTGCGTATCCACGGGCACCCTGGTGTTACACATACAAACCAGATGCTGGGCAACATAACAGAGGTCTACAAAAGTGGGAGTACTGCTTTCCAAAATGTATAGATCCTTTCAATGGTAAGGTGATTGATAATTTGGTTGATGATGATGATGATGATGATGATGATGATGATGATGATGATGATGATGATGATGATGATGATGATGATGATGATGACAAGACAAGACAACGCCAATGATGACAACAACAATTATGTCTATGACAATTCTAACATTACAACCACACAGCTGCAAACCGTATACAGACAGATGAATATATTTAGAATACGCCTGTGTTGATGAGGTCAATGACTGCGCATACTCAACAACTGAGAGAGCCGATTGCAACAGAAATGATACTGAACTAGTCAACTTGTACTCGGGCACCAGAAATGTTACATGGACTGGTAAAAAGTGTAGGGACTGGAGCAAGTCAGAGAAAAAATACTTCCACTTGTACGGAGAGCACTACAACTACTGCCGATACACGAGAGGACGTTTCACCCATGAAGGACACAGATTGCCTTGGTGTTACACTGAAGATTACGGCTTCGACATCTGTTTCAAGCGCTGCACAACCCAACCTCCAGGTTGCAATTCGCAAACCAGTGTCACTTTCTATGCTCAATTCCAGCTTCCAGATCACTGTGAGTCATTAATTAACTACTTGAAGAAGCATGATAAGCTGGAACCTAAGCAGGTGAATGATGCCGATGTGTCGGAAACTCTATTAGATTGTTGCGCCTACCACAGTACTGTGAAACAAATATACACACCGCAGTGGGATTGTCGAACACTGGGAAACGTCAAAATTAAAGGATTCTATAGTTGAGTACAGGTTTCGATTGTGAAATTTATGCCAATAATGCTCTTGTAGGAAGATTTGAAGTTTGTGGAGTGGCATTTTATGCGTTCCAGCCTGCGATTCCAATAGAGAATATTGAGGATGATTATGCACAGTTAGGTTCAGTTAATCTTTATGCAAAAGCAGAGTGTTGTCCTCAAAACCTAATACAGTCAGGCACTTAACGCCGTTTATGGTACCGGTACCGGTAAAACGCAAAGGTAGGGGTACCATATATGGTGCCGGATATGGTACCGGCACCTTATATGGCACCGTCACCATATATGGTACCGGTACCTTGTATGGTACCACCACAGACCTCGAACGTGGGGGTACCATATATGGTGACGGTACCATATATGGTACCACTACCTAAGGTACCGGTACCATATATGGTACCGGCACCTTATATGGTGTCGGTACCATAAACGGCGTTAAGTGCCTGACTGTATTAGCTCAAAACTATTCTCTTCAGTTGCATGATACAGCGACACTGGAAAAATATGTGTGCATTCTTGTGGAGCGGTGACACCGATGAAGTGAGAGACTTCCACATTATGGCACAAACATACACAACCAAAACAGCAAAGAAGAAAGAAATCGTCTTCCACTGGGTGCCCATTCAGACGAGAAGCCACCCGGAACCTGCATTCCATGGCTCTTTGATCACTGTTCGAAGGGATGAGGGAGGTCCACCTCCAGTTAAACAACCTAAGACATTCAGTGAAGTATTCTGGCAACAGCAACCGCCCAGATATCTGCCTATCTATGCGCATGGATTTGAGACCACTCTCAGTGCTATCAGAGATGCTGTAAAACACAGAAATCTCTGTTTGGAACACGTCGGTAAGGTTTCTGACTGATTATTTAAATTGATCGTATGAGAACACTGTTTTACAGCTTGTACAGCTTTTGAGTGTGCAAAGGACTGCTTCGATAAGCAGAAGTCTTGTCTGGGCGGTGATTGCGTACAGAACAACTGCACTTGTGTGGGCTGTCAGTGACCAAAATTTGGAGCAAACTTTACATCTAGGCTGGGAATAAAATTTTCATCCTTGCTTGGAAAATTCTTTTTGCAAAACATGAACGTGAAGAATATAATATTTCCTTCCTAATACAAATTGCCTCATGTAATGTTTTACCAGTCAAGCGTAAAATTGTCAGGCATGTCTGGAATACTGTTGATTGGGTATACCGAACCCATACCGAAAAATGGGTATTGTTAGGAATACCTACCCAATAAATACCTACCGATTCCAGGTATTTAAATAAATACCCATACCGGGTATACCGATTATTTTCGGAATACCTACATACATTGTAGGTGTTTTTGGGAATCGGTATTCTCTGTCGATCTTGGTGAAATTTTTATCGAAAATTCCCTACGATCACAATGTTTTCCTTGTAATTTTGCATTTTTTGGGGCACACAGAAACACATTCTATTACGATATTCTTCCAAAATATAGAATTTGAAAGATTTTTAGTCCTCTAATCCTATACTCCCTCACCTAAGAAAGCGTTGGTCTAGTTTTGGCTTACCTTCACACTGATCCTTAATGATCAAGTCTCTACGTACTTTATGTACAGTACATTCACAATCAACAAAATAGCCAGTGGAGTATCCAGGGGGTGTAGGGTGTGTACACCCCCCTTTGCGGTGGAGGTAGGAAGAAAAAGTCTGTTAAAAATAGAAGAAACTAATGAATTATGTACTAAAACTGTCTATTTTGTGCTCAGAATGCCTTCTAAATGCGTTTTTGAAGGCCAAATTTTCAAAATTTTCTCGCCCTGGTCGGGCAGAAGCCCAATCAGGCCATTATAAACTACTAAAACTTGTAATTTCTGTTAATTTTAAGCTCGGAATGCGTTTTAAACGCGTTTTTGAAGGCTAATTTTGCTAAATTTTCTTACCCTGGTTGGGCAGCGGCCCAACCAGGCACTTTCAAAATTTTACACCCCCCTTCCAAAATCCTGGATACGCCACTGAAAATAGCCCCGCATTTTGTCACTGCTCGTTAGATCTCCATACTGTACACTACAGTTGGTAGGTATACCTGAACCTGAACCTGAAACCTGGGTATTAACCTGAAAATTGTGAACCTGAACCTGAACCTGAACCTACTTGAAAATAAAAGTACTTACCTGACACCTACTAGGTCGGTACCTCTTTTCAGGTTTTTCTTGTCTTATACTTCCCGGTACAAGTAGAACGTATTGTCAACATTTGAAATTGGTTAGATCAGATATTGCTTGACGCTCTACAGTTTTGTTCTTAAAACTGGTGTGCGTGAAGCGTCTAATGCACATTATCTGTACCTATGTGTACTGTAACTTAAAAATGAAGGCGATTATAGGGAAAAGCCCCATCCGGAAATTGCCTTTATGAAAGCTTGTCTTCCTCTAAGTTGTCACTCACTGCAATAGAGTTAGTCGCTTGGCATGTATTACTCAGGTGATGGTATTTCCTGCGACGTGTATGTCGCCATTCAGGTGCTGGTATTCCCGGCGGCCTACGCGCCGCCGGATGTATGACTATATGGCCCGCCCGCTATATAAGGGCGTCGTTTAGTGGTTGTAGTTGTTGGAGTAGTTGTGTGTGTGTGCCGGGAGAATTAAAGTGGTGCTGGAACTTCGCTGGTGCCAATCTCAGCCGCAAGCACGAACCCTGTGCCGCTAATAGTTAACTACACTACTGTCACCCCTAATTCCTCCCTCTCACTCTCTACCCCTAAATTAACAAAATACCTTCCCCTCCTTTTACAAAAACGGTGACAAAGCCTAAAGCAACAGGAACAACAGTAAGTGATCCTAAATTTGGGCTTATTCCAGTTATAAGACCAGGCCTTACAAGTAGAAAACTCCGGTACGTACCACCCACCCAAGTCAAACAAGCTAATCTAATCTAAGTACATCATTCTCAACTTGCACACCTTTTCACTATGTTTCTCTTTGGTAGCTTACGCACCTCACAAAAGTCTGCATCTGATCTAGGCGTGCCACGCACAAACCTACATGAATTCAGAGAACTGACAAAAGCTTAAAAACCCATAATGCTTTCATAAGTATGCAGAAACAGGTTTTTGGATCGTTCGCGAGCGGTGTTGTAGTTGTAGTAATGTCTGGAGCCAACATGAAAACCGCCATACACTCGACGCCACGTGTTCTTAACATCCACCAGTCGACGGGGTCTGGAATTCCATCTCCACAGGTAGCTCTTGAACCTCGCTTTAGCTCTGGCTAAGCAGTGGGCATCGATTAATCTTTGCCTCACAACCTTCGTCGCCACTGTGCCACCGTTGACGCTTGGGGCCTTTGGTACACGAATTGTATTTCTTTTGGGAGAGACTGCTACCCTAGAAAGTTAAACACTGAACAGGCATTGGATGAAATCCAGCTAATGCTAACACACAAACCCTATCTGCCGACAAACGCATCCACCGCCTTCCGAAAATAGTAGCAGCGCCAAAAGCACCGCCGCTAGATGATGCAACAGCATGACGACTCCTGGTCAGAACCGGTTTTGGATTTCGACACCTCTTTTACATCGTCGGAGACTTTCGACACAACGATGACTGTATAACGCCGTAGTTTTAGCTCTTATAGCTTTATTCGGCCCAACCGGGCAATAGCGCTACATGGAGGCCAGCCTGAAGGAAGAGAGAAGCAGAGAGTCGGCTTGACAGCCAAAGATAAGAAACACCTGGGCGGCCAGGTTTTTAGAAAGAGAGAGAAAGCGTAGAAAGCATGAGAGACAAAGACAGAGAAGGGGCGGCGGTCGGCGCCACGCCGGCGGAAAGGAAAAAGTAGAAGGCATGCATGAGAAACTAGCAAGAGCGAGGAGAAAACAGCGACAGTATAGATTACGTACAAGATATGACGGCAAGCATAAATATGTACATTACATACGCCCACAATGCAAACAAGATCTGACCTCAGATCTTAAGTACCAGAACAAAATGAAATCACCCTAGCGGGTCTTAGAGATACCGCGAAAAAAGAAAAGAGAAAAAAAACATAAACATTGTGAACAAAAGAAAGGACAGAGAGGAGTAGCAGAAAACACTCACAATGTTAAAGCACACAAATAATATGTACATACATACCGTCCTGGCGCAAGTGAAGCAAAAAAATCGTTCAACGACGGGGACGCAGGTTGTACCTTGGTCTGTCGCTATCCGTTTGTGCATCGGTCTGGACATCTGTCTGTCTGTCCATCGTCGGGTTGTCTGACTGTCCATCCCTTCGTTGATGCGTCGGGGTTTCCACTTCACCAGCAGTAACGCTGTTATGTGGCTCTGGAGCTTGGGTTCCGATCGGCGTGGTACAGTCGTCTGGACTGCTTTCAACCGGAAGTGTGGACACGCGATCGCCTAAGGATGGTTTGAGGCGATTCAAATGCACTAAGAACGATTTAGCTCGTGGGTCACTGACCGAAGTCAGAAGTGCGTTAGGTCCATTTAGTTCAAGAATACGGTATGGGCCTTTCCACTGCTGTGCAAGTTTGTGGGTCTGCCCAACTGGAATAGCAGGTGAATGCAACCAAACGAGTGAACCCACTCGGAAGTCAGGCAGGTGAACCTGCCGATCATAGTAGTGTTTTTGCTCTTCCTGTGCATCACCAATATGTGCTTGTGCTATGTCCCAGGCCGTTTGAATGTGCCAAACCAGCGAATCGCGATAAGAAGGAACATCCACATAGCATGGGTTCAGTGCAACCAATTGGGTTTCAAAGGGCAGTACGCAATCTCGCCCATACATTAAAATGAACGGTGTATCAGCTGTAGAAGCATGAATGCTCGTTCTGTAAGCCAACAGAACAAGTGGCAGAAACAAATCCCAATCTGTTTGGTTGTGGTTCACAAATCCAGTCAACATATTGAGCAATGTGCGATTAAAGCGTTCACATTTGCCGTCGCACATGGCATGGTAGGCAGTTGTGTGGTTATGTGTAATGCCAAAAAGTTTATTCACCTGGGCAATGAGGTCAGGGGCCGGTTGCATAAAGGTGTCTAAGTGGTTAGACTAGTCTAAATGTGGCCAAAGTCTAAGTGGTTAGACCGACTTTCGGTTAGCCGGTTGCACAAAAGTCAGCGGATTCCGCAGTTAGACCAAAGACTGGTCTAACTGGTTAGACTCCGCCGGTGGTGTCTGACTGACTTAGACCAACCAAAATAAGCAGCTGTCACTCAAGTATTTATAAATTAACTGTCAGTGTGAAACACTAGAACAGTGCAGCTTACCTCACACAACATTCTCTTGATCGTACATCTTTTTTATGATCGATAAGAATTACCACTTTTGCCAAAAAACTTTCTGTCATGTGCTAGTTTATTGACTGTAAAAAATGCTGTACCAATTTGGAAACTGTCGGATCGATTGGAACTGCAGCTATATGTTTCAGTATGTATCCATGCTCAAAATCATCCATTTACTGATAGCTGGTTTGGTAATGCAGTTGGACGATTACTAACCCTTCTCTTCGGGTATGTACACTAATAAAGTGTCTGACTGCAACACATACTGTACATATAGAAAGTACGCCAGCACAGGGCCAATAGAAAGAAAAGGTGGAATCCTTGTTGTAAATTGTACCGACCGACATACATTGTACCGGCAGTACTTTATTGCATGTACCAACGATCTTTGAAGTACCAGTCTTGGCTACAACGAGTTTGACGATTTTAGAAATATCGTCGAAACATTTTGTTCACATGTTCGGCAATTAGTCTCTGACTAGCAAATGGTTTTTTGTTCGTAATCCTTCTAATTGAAAGCTGATATTCGGTTTCTTTAAAAATATTCGGCTTAATGCAGCTGTTAAACAACTGTTAGACTAGTCTAAATGCGCGATAGACTAGTCTTACAAAAGCCTAGTCTAACGGTGCATTTATGCAACGCGACTTTAGCTTGGTCTTTAGATAGACCAGTCTATCGGCATTTAGACCAGTCTTTAGCCCTTAGACTAGTCTAACAGTTAGCCACTTTTATGCAACCGGCCCCAGAGGTAAACTGAGAACCCAAGTCAGACAAGAGGTGGCGCGGTGCACCATGTCGACAAATGATGTGATTCACAAATAGTCTGGCCACAGTCTCAGCTTTCATGTCTGACATAGGAAAACATTCAGGCCAGTTGGTGAGATAGTCGATAAAGACACATATGTACCGGTTGCCTCGTTCAGTCATGGGCAATGGGCCCAACAAATCTACTGCCACACGATCCATAGGACCATTCACAGGGATTGGTACTAGTGGTGCTCTGGTGGTGGTAGGTGGGTCCTTGCGTTTGCTACACGTAGTGCAAGAGCGTACCCAGTCAAAGACATCTGCACGAAGTCCTGGCCACCAAAATCGAGCACGAACTTTGCCCAGCGTCTTGGCATAACCCAAGTGGCCAGATATAACACTATCATGGCAAGCATGCAAAATAGAAGATCGAAGTTTGGCCGGAAGGACCACAGCACCTTGGCGGCCATGGTTTGTTTGGCGGTAACGAGCCGGAAATGTATAGTAAAGTATGCCAGAGTTGAGATAATAGTTGGCAGCTTCAACATGAAGTCGCCGCCGCAGCTTTGGTTCTTCTGGCAATTTTCCATCAGACAAGAATTCAATTAAATAGTTCAGTGCTGGTTCTGCTTTTTGATAGCGGACAATAGTGTCAGTTGGGAGGCTGAACTTCTTCTGCTGTTGCACCTGAACACGAATATTCATCAGTTGCCACTGTGGGTTTAGGAAAACAGGTCCGTGACAGAGTGTCAGCCACAACATTGGTCTTGCCACTTTGGTAGACAGTTGTTATGTCATAAGACTGCAACTTCAGTTGGTAGGTAGCTAGGCGCCCCTCAAGATCTTTTCGAGTCATCAATGCACGCAGAGGTGCATGGTCAGTGTAAACAGTGATTTTGTGGCCATAAAGGAATCCCTTATAAGCTTTGATAGCTTCACAAATGGCCAATGCTTCAAGATGTATGATAGGGTAATTCCTTTCAGGTGGGGTCAAAGAATGAGACCTATAGGCAACTGGATGTTCCAAACCATCAGAAGGATTAAGTTGACTAAGCACACAGCCTAGACCTTGAAAACTCGCATCCGTTCGCAGAATCGATTGCTGTTTAAAATCTGGAAATGCCAGCACTGGTGCAGTAATCAAAGCAGAACGGAGTTTCTCGAAGGCTGCAGTGTCATCTGCCGTCCAGTATTTGGTCAGATCAGTAATTGCATGCTCCTTTTTGAAGTACTGTGTGAGGTTCGCTGCAATACTGGCAAAGTTTGGCACAAAGCGGCGATAGTAGGAGAAAAGTCCATGGTATTGCCTTAATTTAGCCACCGTGTCCGGCAAAGGCAAATTTCTAATAGCAGCAAGTTTCTCAGGATCTGGTTTCAGTCCTTCAGCACTGACCACATGCCCTAGGTAGTTGACTGAACTACAACAGAAAGAACATTTGGAAACTTTTAGCTTCAGGTTGTGCTGAGCCAGCCGATTAAACACTTGCTCAAGGTCTGCCAGGTGATCCTCAAATGTGGTAGAGAAAATGAGGATATGATCGATGTAAATCAGGCAGCTTTACATTCTCAGACCACTGAGCACAAAGTCCATTAGTCGTTGGAATGTGCTTGGTGCATTGCAGAGTCCGAAAGGCATGACTCTGAATTCATACAAATTGTCATGAGTGACAAAAGCAGATTTCGAAATATCGTCAGGGTGGAGAGGCACTTGCCAATAACCAGACTGCATGTCACACAGAGACAACCATTGTGCTTTTCCCAGCACAGATAACAGATCTTTGATGTCTGGGAGGGGATAAACGTCTTTCTCTTGGATGTTGTTCAAGGCTCGATAGTCAGTACAGAATCGTTCAGTGTCAGAGTGTTTCTTCTTGACCAAAACAAGTGGGGATGACCATTCGGACATTGAAGGCTGAATGACCCCTTGATCAAGCATTTTCTGGACATGCTGGTCCACAACAACACGTTTTGAAACTGGTGTTCGATAGGGTCTAGATTTGATGGGTTTGTGATCACCAGTGCGAATGCGATGAAAGATTGTGTTAGTTTGGCCAAGGTCAAAATCACTAGCTGCAAAAACGTGCTCATAGTCATGCAGTAGAGCGAGTAACTGCTCACGTTGAGAAACAGTCAATGTGCTGTTGGTCAGGCATTGGTCAAAATGGTGAGATACGTCAGCAACAGGATTTGCAGATTTTGTTTTCAATGCAGAGTTACTTCCCATTGGCATGGATGGATATTTTGCCTTGGCTGCGGCTGCATAGTTACACATATGGCACTGAGCTGTAGCAAATGAGGATACTACTTCTGATACAGGGCTGACTGAGCCAACTGTTTGGCCTTTGTACAGCCTGATTGATGCATTGGACGTGTTCATGAGACGTACTGGAACAAAGGGCTGAACAGAGTTGCACAGCACTTTTGCACCAAATAAACCCAAGGCATCCAGCCGTTCATCTGCTGGTTCAAATACTAGGTCAGAGTTAGGAGAAATTCCTTTTGGCATGCGTCCACGGATAATGCACTCAGAGCGAGCAGGTATAGTCATATTGTCAGAAACTTGCACACTGAAGTGGTTTGAGTACAACTGTTTGCCAGCTAGAGACAACTCAACACCCATAGGCAGGGTGTTCCCACCAACAGTCAAAGTATGCCTGGCAAAATTCAGTTGGATCGGGCCGAAATTCTCCATGATATCTGTGCCGAGCACCATATCAGCTGGACAGTGTTCATCAGCAGCAAAATGAACAGGCAATGTGAACAATCGGGAGGCGATAGCCAAGGTGACCATAGTGGTGCCCAAGAATCTAATCGATTGACCGGCCATAGTGTGAGCTGTGAGGCGGGTAGGGCCAGTTGCTTTGAGGCCTAAACGTTTCACTGTGTTCTGAGCAATAAACGTGAAATTGCAACCAGTGTCCCACAAAGCCACAGCTGGAGTACTGTTCAAGTACACCCCAACGGTTGCATGTGCACCCACTAGTGCACAGTAAAGACCTCTGCCTGTGCATGCAAACAGGCCAATTATGTGAGCCACTGTAAACATTGTCGCCTGCATCAGAAACACAAACAAGGTACAGAGCGTGCCAAAAACGCACCCTGTATATGGCAAGCCCCAAAAAGTGCATGGTGGTGTGACAGGTGTGGTTTGATTGCTCTTTTCGATTTGCACTCTACTTTCAAAGCGTTTAGCTAAGCGGACGGCCTCATCAAAATCATTAGGGTCTCGGTCAGTCACATGCAGTTTGATGTGTGGGAGAAGACCTCTAATGAACAAACGAAAAGCAATGCGTCTGGTCATTTCATCAGGCACACCTTGTGCGGGCGCTGGTGCGGCAGCGGCGGCGGCAGCTTGAGGCTGCTCTCCATTAACATTAACGCCGGCCTCATGCACCAAGCGCAACAGTTCATACGCATACATCTCTACTGATTCACCCTCAGATTGGCGGCGTGCCAACATCTCATCGGTGCGAAGTTGTTCGTTTTGAGGAGGTTGGTAATGCGCTAAGAGAGCCGCAGTCAATTGAGCATAATCATTGCGAACACCTTGCGCTAAACTATTAGCAAAGTCGCGCGCCGGACCAACCAAATAAACTGGCAGCGTACGCAATCTATGTGCGTTATCCCAATTACACGCCTCAGCTACTGTCTCAAACTGAGAATACCAATCGCGAAATCGTGCGTTCCATTCAGAGCCCGAAAATGAGGTCAAAACTGGCGAAAGAGTACTGAACCCTGGTAGCTAGGCGGGCGCCAACTGATTACGGGCATTGCTTAGTTGCTCAGCAGCATCCACTTGCTGCTGAATCTGACCGGCTACATTGCCGAGTTGATTAGCGACCTGTTGTAAATTTTCCATACGAATTTGTGGTCCGTGCTGTGCTTAGAGATGGGAACGGAAATTAATTTACGTGCCCATCAATAAGGGCACTGACTACAGTAGCAGTGAAGATACTGATAATAGTACAGTGCGGCACTGACTACAGTAGCAGTGAAGATACTGATAATAGTACAGTGTAGGCACTGACTACAGTAGCAGTGAAGATACTGATAATAGTACAGTGTAGGCACTGACTACAGTAGCAGTGAAGATACTGATAATAGTACAGTGCATTAGAGATGGGAACGGAAATTAATTTACGTGCCCATCAATAGCTGTGCTACATTCACTGCCATTGCTACTTCTGATAAATTGCGCGCAATCACACGTTCATCTCGCTCACTCATTCACATTTTTGGGCGGCCGCCTCGTGTGAATTCGAAATCAAAAGCAACGGAAAAACGGCTGTATACTTATGCGTCGACGCGTTAGTGCGAAAATCTGCACTTTTGGAGCGCAAAATAAGAAACGGCGCTTCCTGACGTGAGCTCAATCTGGGCATGAACTTCCTAGGCTACCGAGCTAGTTAGCCAGCCGAGATAGATTGAGAAATTTATGATCTGGGCGCATTTCTAGAACAGCGCGAGCTCTCGAATTGGCGCTTCTGTGGCGCAAGAACAACAGTAGCGCTTCTCTGGCGCAAAATCAACAATGGCGCTTCTGTGGCGCAAGGCTTTCGGAACTGAGCGTCTTTGGCGCTCTAATCATATCATACCCAATATGGGCGAGTGGGCTGCGCAGCCACATTGAAAGTTCCGAGCCATTAAGAGCGAGGAATAAAACAGCCTTTCTAAACAAACTTTGAGCACGGATACAAATTGGCAGGAAGCACTTCAACACTAGAGCAGCTGGCAACCCGGCTTTTCTAAATGAAGAAGGCAAATTTCTTAGTCTGGCCAACAGAACAAGTTAGCTCTAGGTCCTCCTTGGAGCCTCCAGATGTAACGCCGTAGTTTTAGCTCTTAGCTTTATTCGGCCCAACCGGGCAATAGCGCTACATGGAGGCCAGACTGAAGGAAGAGAGAAGCAGAGAGTCGGCTTGACAGCCAAAGATAAGAAACACCTGGGCGGCCAGTTTTTTTGAAAGAGAGAGAAAGCGTAGAAAGCATGAGAGACAAAGACAGAGAAGGGGCGTTGGTCGGCGCCACGCCGGCGGAAAGGAAAAAGTAGAAGGCATGCATGAGAAACTAGCAAGAGCGAGGAGAAAACAGCGACAGTATAGATTACGTACAAGATATGACGGCAAGCATAAATATGTACATTACAACTGTGCTTCACAGTAGCAGACAGCAAAAGAGCAATCTAAGCTCTATTTGGCACTGGTACCCCAATCTCTAATTTAAGTTACCGCGTCCCAATAGTTTACTGTTCAAAAATAAGCGACCTGGCGGTTTGGTTTTTTGCTAATAACGTTTTAGGAGGCCTAAGAGTAGTGTTTCCGAGTAAATTTATTTTGAAATTAAATAACTATTAAATTGCTTGCTCAGCCTTCAGAAGAAAATAACTTGCTATTAATTTGCTGGGTACCCAAATTCTGAAATTTAATTTGATACAAATTTGTTATTTGATATGAATTAAATATAAATTTGCTAAAATCAATTCTCAATTCCTGAGGAAACAGCTCAAAACCTGAGTCGTGTCAGTTCAAAATGAGTTGACCTTTGTTTAGATGGCGACAAATGGTCTACAAATTAGCATTTAATGAGTTGATATCTTTGCTATAGGCATGAACAAGGTCATCTTTGGACTGAACTTGTTGTTTTGTAGCCAGACTTTGGTTAGTGAAGCTGCCAAACCAAGCAAATTTATATCAAATTCATATCAAATTTATATCAAATTTCTATGCCAATTTTACGAAATTTAATATAATTTTAATTTGTTTGATAGTCATCGCGAGAAATTTAATTTGTTATTAAATTGCTATTTATTTGGTGATTTTGGCCAAAACAATTTAATTTTGTTATTTAATTTTAATTTGATCGGAAACACTACCTAAGAGCGACTTGGGCCTGAAAACCAAAGTTGTAGACAATGTCAAGCTCCAGTCTGTGGAGGATGCTAATTTGCGCAACACAAAAAATGAGCTTTTCTCCTAATTCGGTCATAATCGATTCCGGCGGTCATGAATTCTCCAGTCTGGAAGTTTCAGCCAAATGAATCGATCTGTCTTTGTTCCCCCTTTATGCGAAATTTTCAAAAAGCTTTGACCGGTCATATCTCAAGAACGGCTTAACCTAAAAAGCTCATTTTTATGTAGCGCAAATTAGTGTTCAGGATAAACGTAGCGCAGATTAGGGTCTAAACCAGGCCGCAGCTTCTTTGGTTCCTCTACAACTTTAATCCTGAGGCACAAGTCGGTCAGACACCTCCATAAAAAGTTATATGCCAGGTCGCTTACCGTGTATTTATTCCAGTGTTGTGCTTAGCTCAAACTTCAAAAACTCGGTAAGTATTGAAAGAATTGTGTATATAACCCGTCCGTCTAGTCTGTATAATCATTGTTTTGTTAGTGTAATTACAATAAACTCTTCAGTATTCAGTAAGTAAAGCCACATTTTTTGAAATTCAGTAAGTACGAATAAGTACTGGGTTTTCTTTTAAAAATCCAGTAAGTACTGGGTAAACAATTCAGTAAACTTGGTAAAACCTTCAAAATTCAGAAATATGTTACAATTTATCTGAAAATGTTTACCTGACATTTGTTTTGCGCCGCTTATTTATTTCACAATGAGTTTGACACGTGCCTTATTGGAGGGCGCGGCCTATTTATTTTGGACGAATATTTTTACAACTACAGCAAAGATTTTTACTAAAAACTTTTTTCTGGCTTATTCGAAGCACGGCTTATTTGTTTCAGAATGTTCTAGACATGTGGCTTGGCTTATTGGAGGGCGCCTGGCTTATTGGAATAGTTGGTTTATTGGAATAAATACGGTATTTTTTAACAGACTTTAAAGTATACATGTATGTATATTGCCTTTGAACAGTCAGTCCTTTCCTCTCCATTATTACAAATCATCATACATATAACAGAAAGTCTGCCCCACCTGGCATATGCCAGACCCCCGATTGGGAACCCCATCAGTAATTTTATAGCAAAATTTGTGCGATTTTTTGGACTTGCAGACACTAAAGTTAGCTGTAAAACAGCACTTTCAGCTGTATTACCAGTTTTTTCCAAAACCTTCCTTCTACGTTCATTAAGAGAGCAAAGACCGGATGAATGCGCAAATTTATGTATGTATCATATCAAATTTTTCCAGTCATTACATTCTTCTCAGAAATATCAGTTTCAGCTTATTGTCTCAGCAGCACACAATTTTGTTGTTTCTTGTGATTCAGTCTCATTTCAAGTCGAGGGTACAGGATGAATCTTTTATTTCTGGCTGACTTTATGCCCATAATCAGACCTGTTCCAGGACACCAGACTACGTACTGGTTCTCCTTCCGATTCTTAACAGTTACTGCCAAGACAGGTTTTGGTGGAAATCGCATTATAAATCTTTTAGATTGACTGTCTAAAAATTGACCATGGAAAAAGATTAAGAATTTGTATTTGCAACAAAAACTCACGTATTGAAGCCACCTCAGTGTAGATATTGTGAAGCAAACAAACCCAGAGAAATATTTTAGGAGAATACATCTTGACAGAAACTCAGATGGATCAAGAAAGATTCAGCTGCACTGCGCCGGACGCCTACCTGTCTCTAGGTTTTTGCTTTCAATTAGTGTTTTGCTATGTGGATATAGACGTGTGCAAAGAAAAATCCGTTACCATTGAGTGGGAGCAAATTACAGAAACCGGAGATTGACTTGGATAATAATGCGTCAAACCAGACAGATATAAGTAAAAAATAGTCTATACATTGTCGGCCAGAAATTCAATGGCTGTCATTCGTCAATTAAGCACTGAATTAAACGATTTTTGGCACAATTATTATTGCATTTACTCTAGTCTACAGTATCCTGGCAAAGTCCTACTCCACTAGCAATAGTCATGAGTTTCGTCTTTTGAACTGAAACGACTCTAATTAGTAGTCATCAATTTTAATCTAGAACGTCTAGAATCCGATCTTTAACAAAGCTGGATCTTAATCAACCTATTGAAGTGTAATGATGATTGGACGGAGTGTCTTTTGTATCGTGCGGCCCGTCTTTCTAGTGTGTTTGATTCACTTTCATTATGCATGACCGATAAACCCTAAAATGAACTTTCTTTCAGAACAGGTTCAAACTTTGTGGATTTCTACGTCACGCGACATGAGAAATTGTCAAAAATCGTGGACTTATCCTCTACAATGCCGGGTTATGTATGGCACCCGCACAATATAGTTTCACTGTAATATTCAAAGCCTTCCAGATGTTTCTATTACAACTGCAAAATCTGAGCCAAACCGGAGAGCAAAAGGTCATGCCTGGAAAAGTCACTCAACCCAACATCAGTGGACTTCATCAAATTTGACCCCAAACAATAATAACACATAGAACACAAATAGATCTAAACGACAAAAAAACACGATACATAATAAAACAGTTGCAGAAGAAACTAAAAAAAACTTTTCAAATTGTCTCAAGAATTGAACAGTACACCAGAAAGAGATTCAACCAGCCAAGCACACAGAGAAAACAATCATAAAATTGCAATAAACCGATTGTCATAATGATTGTCCAGTCCACCTACAGCTGCCCAACAAAACTCTCCCCCACTTCCTCAGTCAGACCACACGGCCTTCTGCGTTCCTGTCCCCTCTCATGGATCCATTTATTGGCCACCCACTTAGTTCCGGACAACACCGGACAAGCGGCGTGTCTCGTTCTCATGTCCCCGTCTCCGTTCCGGTGCAGGTTGTACCAGAACAGCGCGTCGTGCTAGAATGCGCAGATTAGATTTAGACTAAATACTAAAACGCGCATTATTACGTGCGAAGGAAATACTGCAGCTCTTTCCTCAACGAATACCGTAGCCCCTCCGGCCTCTGGTTGTGACATCTAGAAAGTTACTGTAGATTATATTAGTACAGTATGTTTGTTTATAAACCATCCCCTCAATCAAAAGGACCGACACCGCCCAGACTTTCACACAACGTACGTAGAAGAGTACGGTAGCTACTCTATTGCCGGTGTGCGGCCAGTAGAAGCCGTGCCAGCCGTACAGCAGTATGTCTTCTTTCTAAACGCTCTTTCACACAACCTCAACAACCTACAGTAACCCAGAGGCCTACAGGAGGACACTAGAGGAGAGACAGCAAAGCACCTACGTAGAAGAGAACGGTAGCAATGCGGTTGCCGGTACCGAGCCCTTTGAAAGCGTTTACCTCTTCTTTCTGTAAGCAAAGGCGAGTGGTGTGAAAAGTAGACTTACATAGAAAAGTACGGTAGCGACGCGATTGCCCGTGCCATCGATGTAGGGGTCGATTTCGCCGCGCTGAAATTTACATATGACGTCACAAACTGACATGGACCAATAACTGAACACACACTAACACTAGACAAATAAACTGTGTTTACATAAACTGTAAATAGTTGGTTTTTCTAATCACTCAGTTCATTAAGTTATGACGCCTAAATAACGAGCAAATCAAATGCCAAATATTAAATAAACAAATTAGTTATGTGGTTACAGTTAATTTTTTTACAGTTTTATGCTATCATGGTTAGCAGGCAATTTAGCAAGCTGTACCAGTCAGACACTTAACGCCATATAGCACCGGTACGTTACATGGTACCATATGTTTCGAGTCTGGCTGGGGTAGTACATACCATACCAGGACTGGGTCGGGTTTTTCTTCTTCTCCGAAAAAAAACCGGTTTTTTTCCTATGGGCTAGGAAAAAACTAAAATGCGGAAAAAACTCAAGCAAGTTTTTAAAGGAAATAGGCACAATAACTGGTTAAATTCGCATCAAATGCTTTGAATTTACGTTAACAGAAGCCTTAGAACCATTTCCATGGCATAACTTAGCTGTTTTTGGCGAAAAATACCGGTACCATTTACAGGAAGCCTTATTATTGTATTTTTGTTGTTTTAAAATCAAATTACTACTCTAAAAGATTAAATTAGTGCATTTTGTAATAACACTCACGCTATTTCGTTGAATTCTGCAACAAAAAACGACTGTTAAAAATTTTTTTCTGTCATCTTGGAAATATTTTTTTGGAAAAAAATCGAAAAAAAAAACGGAAAAAACACCGAAAAAACCGGTTTGAGTATTTTCTGGAAAACAAACAGCCCAACCAAGGTCCGGTACCGTATGGTACCTCTGCCATCAGGCTCTGTGGTTGAGACAAAATCGATTTGAGGAATTGAAAATCCGGAAATTTGGGGATGGGCCTCATTCTGATATGTCCACCAGACCCACCTCCATGTTTCCGGATTTTCAATTCCCCAAACCCATTCTTTTACTCCACCACAGAGTCTGCAAGTAGGGTTACCATTACATGGGGGTTTGCCCCCCACCCGACTTAAGCCAGACCAGACCCCAAACCCCCTTCCGCCTTCGGCGGATGCCCTGTTACATGTATGGGGTTACCATATATGGTACCAATCAATACCTCACATGGTACCACCACATAACCCGAAGGGAGGGGTACCATAATGTACCGATACCATAAAAGGCACCTGTACCTTATGCGGTATCGCCCAGACATGGGCTAGCATTTCGGCTGAGGGGGGTAAACTTTCAAATCCTGATGGGGCTGAGTGGGGTAGTGGCGGCTGATGGGGTTGACGGATGGACGGTAAAGCAAAAAGTATTATTTTCTATAAAAGTTTTAAGGCTTATTTTTCGCTAAAACTATTTTGAGCGCATTTACACCTAATCTAGGCATAGTTTTATCATAATTTTCTATTCAAAGTTCTTCTTAAAAGTTCCTTAAGGGGGTAGCGGCGGCCTGAGGAGGGTAGTTCCGAGCTTGAGGGGTCAACCTCCTGCCCATGTCTGGTACCAACACACCAGAGATCTGGAACGTGGGCACCATTACCATATATAGTGTTAAGTGCCTAACTGCATAATATGTTAATAAATCAGCTATTAGACATACGTGCATTTTAGTTCAAGCTGGACTAGAGTTAGACAAAGCATGCAAACACAACACAATACCAGAAAGAAGCAGGACATAAATTTGCATACGACAGAACAAGCGGCCTCGTTGCCCAACACCGTCGATGGCACAGAGCATAGGAGGCGATCAAGCTCTTTAGCAGTTTGGCTTAAACAGAGTAATCGATAAATCAATAAAAAATCGATACTACTGATCGCCTAAATCGCGTCGCTTACCGTCGACATGTCAAAGTGCGGTTCGTAGTGACCGGCCATGCCGTAATTGGCAATCTAAAAAGCAACCGGACTTAAAAAAAGGCAGTCACCGGACGATGGTGCGTCGGTGCGTCGACCAGACGACGCACTGACGCCACATCGTCCGGCGCTTACTCGAGCGTGATCGAAATGTGGGTCGTAATGACCGCCCAGACCGTAATTCGCGATCTAAAAGATACAATAAAAAATTTGCATAGAGCTCAGACAAACTACACTGATAGAAATTTGCATAAAGCTCTACCTGTAGATCTTCGGCGGTGTCCATGTTCAAATTGGTCATGTGATCTATTCTCTTATTGACTCTCGCGATCACTGGGTGGTCCTCGCCCTTCAGCCAAGCACTAAAACAAGCACCGCACTAGATTACTAATCGACGCATCGCAGTAAACCAAGGCGCTAGGCATGCAAGAGCTGCAAAACAGCACAGAAACTGCAAAAGACAAAGGGAAATACTAATCCACGCGTGCAAGCATCGTGCACCGGCACCTTTTAGATATTCGATAGGCAGCGGTTTCCAGCTCGCCCGTCACCGCGTTCTGCACCGTAGCGCGACGAAGCTGAAATTACACAATCGACACTGAGACAGTCTGTTTGCCTGCTATATGAAAATTTTTGCACAGATAGCTAAATTAAGCGCGAAACAGTAAGAGATTTCTTGTAATGTATCGTATTGCTTGAGGTTAAAACACATAGTATAGTAGCGGTGGTACAGGGTGTCCCAAAAATAACAACATTTGTTTTTGCTGTAATTTACGCAAATTTTGACCAAATTGGCTGAGATTTCAAACGTAGCTTCCGCAATAGGAAAGATTTTGTGTGTTAACATTTGGTGCACCAGACTTGACCCAATCCCGAGAAATTAAAAGAATATCTAAAATTTGTCAATTTCAGTGCCTATACATAATCATACTGTACATGTGGCTGGGTTTTTCCGTGGGGGGGACCTTTTTCAAATCCAAAATAGGGTTTTGGGACCAAGTCCAAAGTGGGTTTTGCGACCATTTTTTGGGGTCCAAAAGTGGGTTTTGTCGAACTTTTTTGGGGTAAAAAGTGGGTTTTGTCGACCTTTTTTTAGAGATTTTGGGGCGAAAAATGGCTTCAAAACCCTATTTGGACCGAAAAAACGTTAAAAACCCTGTTTTTGCATTAAAAATGCCTTGAAAACCCTGTTCAGGTAGAAGAAAATGCCTTAAAAACCGAATATTGAAACAATGGATGTAATAAAAAGCTGTTTTGCGCTCAAGATACGTATTGAATATGAGTTTCAGCGATAAAATACAGATTGAAATCATACATGGGCCGGGGGGTAAGGGGGGGTATACCCCTCCCCCTCGGCCGGCCATACCCCCCCTCGGCCGTCCAAACATACTCCATACCCCCCTCGCCGGCTAACCCCCCCCCCCTCCCGGAGGGAGAAATTTTCGCTTATTTAAGGCAAAATAGGCGTTTTTTGGCCTTTTTTCGGGGGACCCCCCCCCCCCCCCCGAGGTCTTCTCCCCCCCCCCTCCTACCCCCCTCCGGATTTTTCCGGCCCATGTATGATTGAAATGCGTTATATTGATTAAAAATAGTCCAGAGAACCCTAACTTCGATTCTAAGGCACGCGCAAAACCCTGTTTTGAGTTATAGGATTACTAAAAAACCCTATTTAGTGATTGAATGCAGTTCTTAAACCCTGTTTAGGGTTTCTAATCAACCAAAAAACCCTCTCTAGGCTTTCTAGCCAGTGTTAAAGCCCTGTTTATGGTTTCAAAGTAACCTGAAAACCCTAATCAGGGATTAAAAGTAACCTAAAACCCCTAATCAGGGTTTGAAAGTAGCCTAAAAACCCTAATCAGGGTTTGAAAGTAACCTGAAAACCCTGTTTAGGGTTTCAAAGTAGCCTAAAAACCATACATGTAACAGGTCATCCGCCGATGGGGGGAGGGGGGTTGGGGGGTCTGGCGCCGGCCGGGGGGGGGGGGTGTGAGCCAAAATTTTGGGGGAGGGGGGTGGGCACTAAAAAAACGCTCAAAAATCGAAAAAACCGCAATTTTTGGGCTAAAAATCGCCAAAAATCGCTAATTTGGGCTGAAATACAGCTAAAAAGTGCTGTTTTGCAGGCGATTTTGGCAATTTTTGTGTGTGAAATTGTAAAAAATTGCAAAAATTTGCTCGAAAATTTACTTGCCAGAAAAATCGGAGGGGGGGGTCCCCATCTGGGGGGTCTGGCCTAAGTCGGGTGGTGGGCAGACCCCCCCCAGACCCCCCCTGTTACATGTATGCTAAAAACCCTAATTAGGGTTTAAAAGTAACCTAAAACCCCTAATCAGGGTTTGAAAGTAACCTGAAAACCCTGTTTAGGGTTTCAAAGTAGCCTAAAAACCCTAATCAGGGTTTCAAAGTAGCCTAAAAACCCTAATCAGGGTTTAAAAGTAGCCTAAAAACCTTAATCAGCTTTTGAAAGTAACCTAAAAACCTTAATCAGGGTTTGAAAGTAACCTGAAAACCCTGTTTAGGGTTTCAAAGTAGCCTAAAAACCCTAATCAGGGTTTAAAAGTAACATAAAACCCCTAATCAGGGTTTAAAAGTAGCCTAAAACCTTAATCAGGGTTTGAAAGTAACCTAAAAACCTTAATCAGGGTTTGAAAGTAACCTGAAAACCCTGTTTAGGGTTTCAAAGTAGCCTAAAAACCCTAATCAGGGTTTAAAAGTAACATAAAACCCCTAATCAGGGTTTAAAAGTAGCCTAAAAACCCTAATCAGGGTTTAACAGTAAACTGAAAACCCTGTTTTAGGGTTTCCAAGTAACCTAAAAACTAGGGTTCCGACGATAAATCGATATCGATATCGAAAAGTCGATATATCGACCCTTTTTCCAATATCGATATCGATATTGATATCGCGATATTTCGCATCGATATTTTCGATATTTTTGTGTGCGGAAAAGTAGGAAAAAACAAAACTGACACCAAGTTTATTTCTCTGGAACAGTAAAAAAACAGTTTTTCTGGACAACTCAGAAATCGATGGTATAGTGAAAACCTAACAGTGGCATGATAGCTCTCAGAAACATCAATTGCTCGGCATTCTCAGCTTTTAGACAGCAACGCTTAGGTTCTTAAATGTCTGCAGCAACACTGAAGAGCTGCTCACTCTGCACACTTGAAGCAGGAGGGCAGAAGCAGACATGGGCTAGCATTTTGGCTGAGGGGTGGCAAATCCTGAGGGGGTACCGCCGGGCTGATGGGAGGTTGAAAGGATGGTAAAAGTCGGATTTTTTCGAAAGTCAAGCTTGTTGGCTTATTTGTCATTAAAATAAGATAAAATACTCTATTCTGTCTGAGCTCATTTATGCCTAATGAGGGTGGGGCATCGGCGCGAGAGGTCAACCTTTTCATTGAAGGGCGTCAGAAGGGCCACTACCTTTTCTGCGATTCTCTACTTAATTGATATCAGATCGCAGATTGCATCAGTGCTTGACTGGTAAGCAGCAAGAGTAGTCTGCTCTTTCAAATTCTCAGATTTTCCTGCATTACTAGAAATATCGATATCGATATCGAATATCGACGAATTTTGATATCGTCGGAACACTACTAAAAACCCTAATCAGGGTTTCTAAGCAGTCTAAAAACCCTATTTCAGATTTCTAAGCCTTACAAAACCCTGTTTTGGGTTGTAGGGTAGGCGAAAACCCAATTTTGTGCTGCAGAATGCATTGTCTGGGCTAAAATTTCCTTTACTTTAGAATCGAAAAGTGGGTTTTCAGGTCCCCCCCCCCAAAAAAAAAAAAATCCGCTGGGGGGGGACTTTTGCCGAAAAATCGGGCTTGGGGGGGCCGGCCTCCCCTTTACACCCCCAACGACATCTATGTACATAATAGCCCTAAATGGAAACTTTTCCTCTTGTTGTCATTCCTAGTTTCTGCAAATTTCAGGTGATTTGGCACAAACATTAGCGGAAAAGACAGCAAAAAGAACAGTTTCCATTTTAGGGCTATTTCTATAGGTATTGAAATTAACCAATTTCAGGTATTCCTTAATTTCTCCGGATCAAGTCAAGTCTGGTCCACCAAATTTTAACCGACAAAAACTCGCCTATTTCGGAATTTATGTTTCAAATTTCAGCCAATTTAGTCAAAACTTGCGGAAACGGCAGAAAAAAGAAATGTTGTAATTTTTGGGACACCATGTACATGACAAGAAATCCCGGAATGATCAAGGGAGTTGGAAAAGCAGCGAAGGCAAATTTTGCGCATGGCGTAGTGACCTTTTGGCTATACGGTACCGAACCGTAATAAGTGTACCATCACGGTCCTTGACTGTGGCGCGTTTCAACTAAAACAATAATACACAAAATAATAATACACAACTATCAACACAACACACAACACACACACAACTCTCATTTTCACACCTCCGCCACCTACAGTAAAAAGTACCGTAACCTTTTGCTTATCCGATACGTAGCCGGAATATTGTCTCCCGTATGCTGATCCTGAACTGTGGCGCGCATAAGCTAGAAAAGGGCAAAGGCCAATTTTTACACGCAGAGAAAAGCTGCTCGCTCGCCCCAAAAAGCACAAAAGGCGAGTGTGCGTAAGCAGCGCGGTTAGCTAAGTGCCTACGTTTTGGAGACACGGTTGGAGGCCGGAATCAGCTCGAGCTTTCCGTTTCGTACCCGCTCTACTCTGGCGCGGTGTAGCTAAAATAATGTGGGACAACATAGAAAAACACACAGGGTGCGCTGAAATAAACCCTCATCCGGGTCCCGACACGAAAGTTTTACTGTCAATTACACTTTGGAAGTGCGGTAGCTGGCTTTTTTTATTGTATTGGTGGCTGCATCCACTACGCCCGAACGGTCGAGCTGGAATTAGTTAGTGACGTCACACAAGACACCGATTAAACAGATAGATACTGTGTGAGTTTTTTTCGAATGGTACAAAAAAAGGAATAACAATTGTGTAGAGAACTCACTTTCGGAGTGGCCAGTTGTTTGATTATTCCAATCTCGTAGTCGGAGATGATCTCTGGAAATCTTACTGTCTGTTTACATTTCTGGGGCAGTGGTCATGCCCCAGGGATTTAAGTCAAAAATTGAGGAAGGCCGTTGGAGTTGAAAAAATTGGAGCACACAATTATCTGACACTCCCAATACTTGTTCTTGACAAATGTACAGGGTGTGCCAAAAAAAAACAACCCAGCCAGCAGATTTTTTGCTGTAACAACCGCAAATCTCTACCGATTTAAATAAATCATTTTTCTAAATGAAAACAAATAAATTCTTGAAAGTTTGATATACGGTTTATTAAGATAGCCTGCTTAGTTCCCGAGATATTTGTCCTCAAAGTCAAAACAGAGATTTTGGCAATGAACAAGAGTGATAAAGAACAACCCAGCAGATTTTTTACTTTTGCAACCATGAATCTGAACCGATTTGAATGAATCCTCTTTTGAAAGAAAGATTAATAAATTCTTCAAAGATTGGTGCAATTTTTATTGAGATTCACAGTTTAGTTCTTGAGATATTTGCCTTCTAAGTCAAAACAGATTAAGAACAAGAACGATTCCGTTGCATTTCATAATAAAGCAGATTCCTACTGCTGGGGCTAATGATACTTTCGTGTTGAAGTAAACCGAGTTTCTGTGTCACCTGTAAAGCCTCCAATAGCCCTTAGCAGCAGCAGGAATCCGTTTTATTACGAAGTGCAGAATAATAGAAAATCCCTCTTGTTCACTGCCAAATTCACTGTTTTGATTTTGAGAGCCAATATCTCAGGAGCTAAGCAGGGTACATAAATGAAAATTTCCGTAACCTTTTAAGAATTTATTTATCTTTCACTTAAAATAGGATTCATTCAAATCTGTTGAGGTTTGTGGTTGTTACAGCGAAACAGCTGCTGGGTTGTTATTTTTGGCGGACCCTGTACAAATTTCCAAAAGTAAATATTAACTAGTAAATAGTAAAGAATTTCGTTCTAGATAACAAGAAAGAAACAAAACTTCTGAGACTGGGCCGGCAAGTTTTAATGAAAGCGAGATAAATAGGTTCCTTACCCTTAAACAGAACTGCCATAGGGTTAAGGTGGACGATTTCCACTTTGATCGGTGCCACTTTTAGAAACGGTCGGTCCATCTTCAGGTAACAGTAGAGTTTAGCGCGTTCTTCCTCCGTCTAAATTACACTATACAACGTAGAACAATTGTGGACAAGCAAGAAATTGATTAGGGTTTGGCTTAGGATGGCTCTAGCCATGCATACAACCGTTATCCGAAGAAGGACAAGGAGGAGGTGGTAAATTTTTCAAATGCTGAGGGGGCTGAGAAGGGTTAACGGGATTGTAAGCTAAAAAAGTCCGATTTTTCGTTAAAATACCTTACAATAAAGCTATTCTGGGCTCATTTAGACCTAATCTAGGCGTAATTATCTGTGCAAAACTCGGCCGAAAAGCTACTGAGGGTAGGACAGAACCTGAGAGGGGTCAACTACCCCTCAGCCCCCTTTTTTGTCTGGTTGCAACATCCGTAAAAAACTAACTGTAGTTTGCCTGCCAAAACTTGAGTTTAACTACTAAACGAACGATACGGAACGGTTTCACATATGCAAGACGTTTTTTACAACAGCCCAAGGAGTAAAGAGAATACCATGTCCACTTCTCCTCTACAAAGCGACTCGTATTTGTCCCTCTCGCCCACAAATCCGTCATCCTTCCTGGTGTTAGTGACCGGGGGTAATTCCTTCTCGTCATCCAACGGTTTTATCCCTTGCTTACTCATCTCATCTTCATACCATTTAACGTTTCCCGCCGCGCGCGGGTGATCTGGCGCTAAAACAGGAGCCACTATTTTAGTAAATATATCTAAAAACTGTAACAAACACCAGAGGTTAGATTTAAAAAAACCGGAACCTACCAATCTCGGCAAGTCTTTTAGTGAGTACGAGTGCGCGTTGAATGTTTCCTTGCTGGTAGAGACTGAAGGCCAAGTACTCCATTACCTCCGTTTGACTGGCAGTTGGGGGTTGTTCGGTTTCCATTCTCCTCTCAGCCTCCTCCATCCACATCAAGCAGTGATAGTAATCTCCTTGATTGTACGCGATCCGTCCCAACTCGAAACAGTCGTGCGCTGAACGAAAACACTACCATTAGGTCTTAACTATTGCTAACTTTTCCACACAACTGTAACAGGGCCCCCACCTGACTTAGGCCGGACCCCCTACCAAAGACTTTTCTCCCCCGTACTCCGATTTTTCTGGCAAGTAACTTTTTAGCAAATTTTTGCGATTCTTAGAATTTCCGACTCTAAAATGGATTGTAAAACAGCTGTGTTTGAGCTAAAATTAGTGATTTTTTAGCGTTTTTAGTAGCCAACCCCTATCCTAGGATGGTGGATGATGACATGTTACCGGATAAAAATTTCCGGTAAAACAGCGGTTTTAGCTGCATTTCAGCAGACTTGGCCCGAATCAAGGATTTTTAACCATTTTTAGTTCTCTACTGACCAAGTTTCGTTCAGACCAAACATGGACAAAGGGGGGCTGAGGGGTTGACTCTCCTCAGACACTGACCTACCGCCACTACCCCCAAGGAATTTTTAGGAAGCATTTTGTATAGAAAATTATGATAAAAAACTATGCCTAGATTCCGCGTAAATGGGCTCAGAATAGCTTATTTTAACCTACGTTACCGCGAAAAATAACCTAAAAATCTTGATTTTAGTAAAAAAAAATCGGACTTTTGGCTCACCATCCCCTCAAACCCCATCATCCTCTGCTACGCTCCTCCCTCAACCCCCTCAGAATTTGAAAATTTGCCACCCCTCACCCTCAGCCGAAATGCTAGCCCATGTTTGGTTCAGTCAGACCCCCAAATCGCCTACCCTTCTGCGGATGATCTGTTTACGGTATAGACTACCAAATTTACCATTCAGATGTTCAGTAGTTCTGACTCCTTGAATCTGACCCTTGGCGATATCCTTGGTATCCAGATTGTAAGTGTCCTGTAGTCTAAGCAAAGCCGTGGCTGCTCCTTCTAAATCTTCCTTATCCGGAAATCTAATTGTATGCTGTTGTCTGTGTTGGCTGATATTCGCGATGAAGCCTATAGACAAAAATTTGCATACTACGGTGCAAGTAGCACTAAAGGGCAGGCCTTTGCTCAGAAGCGCACAAAACCGTTTCATCCAGCCATTTGTAGCCAAACCGCGCAAGCACGAATAGGCTACAAATTGCTTAACAATACGGTCCGGCACACTTCTGATATTATGATTATACCATCAGCAACGTTGTTTTTCATCATCTGTTCTACGAAACTCCAATCGCTAGTGAGTCGTTTGATGAGCAAATAAGCGTTGACCGGATTGGCAAGGTATTTGGAAGAGTCTCGCAATGCATCCTGATTACGTGATTGGTATTCTTTGGCGAATCTGAAACGTTTAACCCCGCTGACTCGCACGTTTCTAAAGACGGCGCTTAGCTCAAGGACAAGGTCGATGTGGCATTTTTATTACTAGATGTTAGTCCATTGGGCCGGCCGGTTTCTGCCAAATTGTAATCTATAGTCCGGACCAGATTCGACAGATGGCCGGGGAATTAAAGAGCAGTGCTACCTATATTTAGAGATTAGCGAATCAGGGCCTTTACAACAGTATGCGGCGCACAATTTGCGTTATTTCTAACTGCAAAATTTGGCTGCGGCTAGTAATAAATGACAAAAATAGAGTTGCGCTGTTAACTCACTCTTTCAAGCGCTGTAGCCGCTTAGTTTCTTGATCAATATAATCGTCAATAACGGTGGTGACTTGTTTCTCTGCACCCAAGAGGGACTCCATATCCGCCATGGCAGTGAACACTTCTGCTTTAGTCATCGACACACAAAATAATAATAAGAGAATTGCGTTGAAAGTAAGCTGCATATTTGGTAGAAAGAGCACTGAAAATAGAAACGAACTGGGAGACTGATCTGTCAGAGGTTAGAAGGAATAAATTATAAGGCAGCACTATTCTTCACTTGGCACAATAATACCACTTAGGTTTACGAAAGGAAGTTATGAATAGCTATTTGGCTAGTACTGCCTTAGCTTAGATACCCTCACGTTCGGGGCCTGTGGTGGTACCATAAAGGTACCGGTATCATATAAAGTGCCAGTACCATATATGGTACCACAATAGTCGCCCAACGTGGGGGTACCCAGACATGGGCAAAGGGGGGGCTGAGGGGGGTTGCCCCCTCAGGCTCTGACCTACCCCCCTCAGCCGGCCGCTACCCCCCCCCCCCCTCAGGAATTTTTTTGGAAGATTTTTGTATAGAAAATTATGATAAATATATGCCTGGATTAGGTGTAAATGAGCTCAGAATAGCTTATTTTAACGTATTTTGATGAAAAATAAGCCAAAAACCTTGATTTTAGCCAAAAATCGGACTTTTTGGCTTACCACCCCCTCAGCCCCCCCTCAGGAATTGAAAATTCTACCCCCCCCTCAGCCGAAATGCTAGCCCATGTCTGGGGGTACCATACGGTACCACTACCCTAGATACCGGTACCATATGGCACCGGCAATTTATATGGTGTCGGTACCATAAACGACGTTTAGTGCCTGACAGCACTGAAATATAAACTGTAGAATGTTATTGTCCTAAGGACCACACGCAAAGTAGGTACAGACAGATTTAGAAAGTTTTAAGATTACGCCCAGTGGAACGACAACAGATAGCACCAACCAAAGGCGCGACTACTTCTAAATTGGGGCAGTGGGGCCTAATTTACGAACGCCACACTACGCATCCACATAAAAACACCTCCGAGTTAAATAACGCAATGCACTGCAATGCAAGAGTGGAAAAAAGCTAAATAGGTCGCTGTAGAAACGGTCACGACACATCGATACAAAACCGACTGAAAAGGATTGAAGAAGGAGTGGAAAAGAGGTTTTCAAGTCACGGAGAGACTCTGTGTCAAACGATCATCTCTGTGCAATACGGTTACGGCACCATTGAAGGCTCCATCCCTCTGGCATGAAACCCGTTACCAAACATGCAACCAGAGGATTGGGTCACCACCGGCTAAGGCCAAATACCTAAAGAAATCGGGTACCCAACACACTTTCAGCCCCAACCCCTTTAGATTTTTTCGGGAGGCAATTTTTTAGCTTTTCTAAATTTCTGACACTAAAATTATAAGTAAAACGGGGATTTTTTCCACTGTACCTGGGACGATATTAGCACTTTGCGGTTTGTATTGGTCACCACCGGACAAAATTGGAGGGACAGTGCCTTGCGGGCATACATGTAACAGGTCATCCGCCGAAGGGTGACGGGGGTTGGGGGTCTGAGACAAAATTTTGGGAGGGGGGTTGGGCACTAAAAAACGCTCAAAAATCGTCAATTTGGGCGAAATACAGCTAGAAAGTGCTGTTTTGCAGGCGATTTTGGCAATTTTTTGTCTGAAATTGAAAAAAAATGCTAAAACTTGCTCAAAAATTTACTTGCCAGAAAAATGGGAGGTGGGGTCGGCGAAATCGTTTCGGGGCCCCCAACCCGGGGCGTCTGGCCTAAGTCGGGTGGGGGGGGGGGGCGCAGACCCCCCTATTACATGTATGCTTGCGGGGCTCAAATCACCCTACTGTTACGATATGGTTTGCGGTGTGCACATACATAACACGTCATCCGCCGATGGGGGTCTGGACTTGGCTCAGCCCAAATTCTATGCAGGGGCTTGGGTACCAAAAATGCTACAAAACGTTAAAAATCACTCATTTCCGCTCAAATACAGCAAAAAAGTGCTGTTTTACAGGCGATTTTAGCAAATTTAGTGTCCGAAATTCTAGAAAAATGCAAAACTTTGCTGAAAAACTTGCTTGCCAGAAAAACCAGAGGGGGTCGAAAGAATCGTCTCGGCAGCAGTCTGGAGGGGAGACCCGCCGCGTCGTTGGCTCAGTGGGTAGCTCGCTGCCTCTGAGTCACGGCGGCCCCTGCATCCCTAGCGGTTGTAGTGGTTCATCCTCTCGGCGCGGCAAGTTTCTTGCTGCAAAGAGTTGGTCGTCGGCACAACGCTCCACCCAGGCCACCGAAAGCTGGTTACATCAAGTAGGTAAAATGGGAACCAACTGGATCTGCCGTTGCACCGAAGCCGCTCCACAAAGCATGCCGCGTTGGGAAGAACATCTACGATGTCAGAAGCTGTCTGAGAAACCAACTATGCCGGGGAGCCCTCGGCCGTCGGGAGCTGTCAGCATCATGGCATCGACACGCCGGCCGCCCTCCTGGTGACCGGCACCCAGCAGCATGGCTAGGAGTGGCTGGCAGTGAAAGAAGGGCAACGTCCGAGATGACGAATCACGGGAAGCGAAATGGACCTCGAGTCTGATCGCAGGCTGTAAGGCCCCCCGCACATCGGATCGGATCGGGATTGGAGGGGAGACCCTTCAGACTCTCTGTTGCTAGCCTACATGGGCCGGAAAAATGGGTTGGGGTAGTCAAAATCCGAAAATTTGGGGGTGGACCTGCCGGTTTGGGGGGGTCGCGGCGATTTTGGTGGGTGGGGTCAGGAACAAGTCGGCTTCAGGTGGGTGGGTGGGGTCGTTTGGGGGGGGGTCGAGCCCAAGTTGTGGGATGCGCAACCCCCACGACCCACCGGCGGCCTATGTATGATTACTAGAGATGCAACCGCAAAGAAAAATACCGGATAGCGAAATTTATTAATTACGTTTATTAGACATTAAAATAAACAAGCAAAGCTAACTTGTCAAGTCAAGTCCGTAGGTAGCTACGTAAAAAGGCGCCTAGTAAACAAAACGAAAGACAGACAGACAGGTGAGATTTACGAGAGGATTGGAGTGCAAGAAAGAGAGCGTGATAGAACCGGTTTGTATGACCCAACCAAACAGGTGAACGCACTTTTGTCACGTGTGCAAAAACCGCCGCCACTCAAAGGAAAGGACATTTGCCGAAGTGTCCTCAACACTCTGAATTTGCATTATTACACTGACTGACTGGTTGCGAGGTTATCTACCCTACGCACTGCAAACTAAACTAAATCTATAAAGTTTTCGTTCCATAACAAACAGGAAGCGCCTATAATAAACGTCCGTGGCTGTTAATGTTTATCTATCACGTCTACTACCGTAGTTTGTCTGGTGAAAAATAGATGTAGCCTGCCTCAAACGCGCGCGACGATTGAATTATCGAGCTGGTAAACAACTGAAGTTTTGTTCTAACACTCATTTAAAATGCCACAAGTTTTATGCCCTCTCTTATAAATCTGTTTAAGCAAACTTCTTAGTTTGAAGTGACAAAAGCAATCATATATAGAGTTCAGAAATAGCAAAACCACAGTATCACACAGGCAGTATAGGCTGCAAAGATATAGGAAAGGATGGCAGAGGAATATGTGAGAGACAAAACTCCATACGGGTGTTGTTGGCGCAATTCATGGTAAGCTTCTTCCTCAGCCTCTCTAATTATTTCCTCCGTTGTTTTCTCCTTTCTCGACTGAGTAGCACTCGCTCTTCTGGCAGACATGGTGGCAGCAATTTGTATAAAAGCTTTATTAGCTTTACTTCTATTTCGAGAAAGCCATGTAGCTAATGATATGAGTAACTTTTTATAACCTGTATGCAAAAAAGCAAGCTTTTTGGTCACATGCGATCTACGATTTTTTAGCTGAGCGCTAAGTAAGCTCATTTATATAATTCTTGTCTGAGTTTTTTCGATGTTAGGGTCCTTTTGAGTGCTTTCTTTATACGTGCATATAATATACCATACAGATATGACAAAATCAGCCCTCCTAGGTGGATCAAAACATGTGCGAAGGCACTATATCACAAACCAGCAACAAAACGTGAGCTAGACAAAACACAGACGCAGCTTTACGTACATTGTACCGTACCGTTAAGTTAATAGAAATTCGGGTTCAACAGCCAAAAAATAAGGTGCACAATAGCAAAGCCGAGGAAAATGACGGAAATACTATGTGCGATCGGCAAATCTTGTCCGGTCGAAATTTCCATTGCAGCTTGTATTTCGCACTCTTGAATATAACGCAAAGTTTCTGCTTTCTTATCTTCGTCGTTTCTCTCTCTCGGCTCAGGAGTCAAGTCACGCATGTTGTTTGAATCCTTAAAATAGCCTATAATTCTCTATAGTTTAAAATGAAAACGTACCTGTTCGTACGTTTCAAGCCAAATAGAAAGAAAAGCGCACAGCTCGCCTCAGTTAACTTTTCGCCGATTATACGCACTAATATTTATGCGAGCTGACCATTTACTTGATTGATAAGATTGAGCTGTTCAATTTGAACCTCTCTCTTCCCAATAATAATTCTTGCTTCCCAGCCCAACACGCATGCTGCTTAGAATGCATTAGTTTCAGCCAAATAGTTTGCACCGTTTCACTAACCACACAACTCAACAGTTACGAACCTATTCACTGCTAGCTTCAACCATGTTAGCACTGTTAGTTTTGCCGGTTTGCGTTGCAGTTTTACAAGATAACATATTTCCAGCGCGGCAAATGGCTGGTTTTCTAGTGGTGCCTTGGAACACGGCCGGGTATTGGAGTAACAGACATAACGCGAGAAGGGTACACCACCTGTCGCTCTCTTCCCATTACACCTGGGTTAGCGCAGCCAATACGCTGTATCACCGGGTGAGCGTAGCACTTTTTTGAATTTTTTAGCACCGCTTTCCCTTTCGCGCTTAAACCAATTCGATTCGATGTGACGGGGGGGTCGACCATACGACCCTACGATCAGACCCGAGGGTCCATTTCGATGCCCCGTATAAATGAAATCGACCAAGTCGAACTTACCACCTACCCGAGGCTTTAATCAGCCTCAGGAGGTCCCTAACAGATAATTCACTCAGCTCCTGGGTGGTCAGATACCTTCGCCCCAGGATCCTATACCTACGCCCAGCCAATGCGTCACATTGTGTGACCAAATGTTCAGGCGTTTCCTCTTCTTCTGAGCAGAAGGAGCATGTTGGATCATCCACCAGGCCCATAATGCTAAGATGCTTATTAAGGTTACTACTGTGTCCGGTTAACCAACCAACCACCAGCTTTAGTTCCCTTCTACTAAAACTAAGTAGTTCTCTGGTTACTACCGATCTAGGTCCCAGAACAAACTGCTTAGACTGCCTACAGTCGGTCCTTAGATCCCAGTCAAACTGCAACTGGTTCCTAGCCCAACTTCTTAATTCAGTACGTACTTTCTTAACAGAGATGCCAAGGGCCGGTTCCGGCCCTATAAGTGGCAACTCTGAAGCCGCCCGGGCTAGTCGGTCAGCTTCCTCATTTCCCTCCACATTCGAGTGTCCAGGTACCCACACCAGCTGTAGCTTCTTCTGAAGCGCCAGTCGTTGTAGTTCCCTGACACACTCTGCAACCAACTTAGAGCTGATGCGTGGAGATACTAAAGCTTTTAAAGCTGCTTGACTATCTGAACAAATACAGATCTTCTGCTCAAGACAGTTAACTAATCCGGGATCCCTGGCGCAGTTCAAAATAGCATAGACCTCCGCCTGGAAAACCGTTGCGTATTTTCCCAGGGGAAAGGAATCCTCTACCCCTAGTCTCTGTATAAATACTCCTGCTCCCGAATTCTCCAAACCTGTTAACCTGGAACCATCCGTATAACAGTAGAGAGTATCGGTTGCATTAGGAACATTACCTTGCCAGACCTCCCTACTCGGGAAGTCGACTTGGTATTTCTTATCAAACACATAATTGGGTAGTTGTTGGTCACTTGGGAATTGGTACAATGGCGATAAATCGCACAATTGTGCCCAAACACTACAGTGACCACGACCTACCCTGTGCCACTGATTAGTACTTTTAAGTCTGTAGCAGGTCGCCATCGCTTCCACTTGAATCCAGGTGTGTAGCGGTGGAAGACACAACAGAACTTCCATTGCTGCTGTAGGTGTTGTTTTTAGAGCCCCTGTTATGCATAAACATGCCAGTCGTTGTATACGGCCTAGCTGTGTTTTGACGCATTCCAGGTTCGTCCGTTTCCACCACACTACAGCAGCAAACGCTATCATAGGTCTAATGACTGCCAGATACAGCCACCTGACCATCTTAGGTGACAATCCCCAGTTGTTCCCAATTGCTCTTTTGGCCTGGCAGAAAGCTGCCTTAGCTTTAGAGCATTTGGTCTCAAGATGGGCTGCCCAGTCTAAACGGGAGTCCAAAACGACCCCCAAATATTTAACTCTTTTGACTAACTGAAGCCGTTTCCCATAGATCTTAGGGAGTTTAAGCCCAGTTAGCCGCCGTCTCCTTGTGAATAGGATCAGCTCTAACTTGTCCGGCTGTACTGCCAGACCTTCTTCTTTACACCATCCTTGGACAACTGTAAGCGCCCTCTGCATGAGGTCACACACAGTGTCTAGGAATTGTCCTTCTATGAGAACTACCCCATCATCCGCATAGCCTAGGGCGTTGAACGACGAATCGTTTAAACGCACCAGTAGGCTATCTACAAGGAGTATCCAAAGTAGGGGAGATAAAACCCCTCCTTGTGGACACCCCCTTCGCGTATTGATGGATCTACTACATTGTCCCATATGAGCGGTCACAGTACGGAGTTTAAGCATGGCCTGTATCCATTGGATAAGGATATTCTCCACGCCTCTCCTCCTCAGCGCCCGCTCAAAGGAAGCAAAAGATGCATTGGAGAAAGCTCCTTCTATATCAAAGAAAGCTCCTAATGCAAACTCTTTTCGCTCTAGAGCTCTATCCACACGACCCACCAGACAGTGTAAAGCTGTTTCTACAGATTTTCCTACCTGGTAAGCGTGTTGACTAGGGTGGAGTGGTATGTGCCGAAGCACCCCATCTCTCAACCACCTATCGATCAAACGTTCCACGCTCTTCAACATGAAAGAGGATAGACTAATTGGTCGAAAGGATTTTGCTTTTGCGTATGAGTCCTTACCTGGCTTGGCTATAAAAACCACCCTCACCTCTCGCCAGAGTTGAGGTATATAAGCCAGTGCAACTGATGCTCTAAACACTCGCACCATAGGTTTGATAAGAATATCAAGCCCTTGTTGCAAGAGTGCCGGAAAAACTCCGTCTGGTCCAGAGGATTTGTATGGTAGGAAAGTTTTCACCGCCCATATCACCTTATCCTCCGTGACAATTCTGTCAGCTAATCTCCAGTCACCCCGGGCTCCCCCTGGAGCCTGGTTGTCTGGTTCCAATGTCATGTTTGCTGCAGTTCCCCCAGGAAAATGCACATCTAGTAGGTATGACAAAGCAGTCTCCCTACTTTCCGTGTAAGTCCCATCTGGTAACTGAAGCATACCGACCTCTATTGGAGGATCCCTGTTGAGAACTCTGTTTAGCCGTGCAGTGGCCTTAACCCCCTCCACTTCCGTACAGAATTCCCTCCAGGATTCCTTCTTAGCAGACTTGACAGTCGCCTTATACTTCCGTTGAGCACTCCTATACTCATCCCAGTCCTGTTCGGCCCGGGTGAGTAGTGCCCAGCGCAACTTCCTTCTACATTCACTTCGTAGTACCGATAGTTGCCGGTTCCACCAAGGGACCCGGCTACTCCCAGTCCTAACTCTTTTTAGCGGGCAAGCCCCTTCGAATGAGTTCAAAATACTACCTTGGAGCAAACTCACTTCCTCTTCTAATCCTTGTACGTCCCGGATGATCACCTGACGGTCGCCCAGTTTACGTCCTAGGTTGTCTTTATAGACACCCCAGTCCGTAGAACGCGGGTACCTCCGATATTCAGGTGGTGCTCTTTCCAGGCGTATCTGAAAATAAATGTGTCTATGGTCAGATAGTGAATCTTCCCGCGCCACACGCCAATCTAAGATATCCATTGCAATGCATGGAGACACTAAAGTAAGATCTATAACAGAGAGACCCCTACCTATAAAGGTGGGTTCATGACCCCTGTTAATGATTTCTAAATCAGAGGCAATGACATACTCCAGAAGGTGATGGCCTCGGGCATTTACATCCCGACATCCCCAAACTGTATGATGTGCATTAGCATCACAGCCTATTACTAGGGAGCGATGGCCCCGATGGCAAAAATCCACCACTTTTATCATTTGGAGGTAACTCCCCCCCTACAACTTGTGGCAGGTAGATAGAGGAGAAGACAACCAATCTTCTCCGTCCGCCCACCAACAAGTCTACTTCTATTGTACTAGCATCCTGGGTACTTAGATGAGGCATGAATACTACATCTAGCGCCCTAGAAGCATAAATACAAGATCTAACATGTTGATCAGGTACACCTCGATAAATACGGCCCCCTAAAGATCCTAAACCCGCAACTCGATTATTAATCGTGTACGGTTCCTGGATTAAGGCTATAACAGATCCACTTGTCTGCAGCTTCGCCAGGCTCCTGCATAGAACCGCAGAAGCCGCACGGCTATGCTGCAAGTTGATCTGAATAACCATAAGGTTGGTTGGCGCTGGCATCATTCAACACACTGCACCACCCTCCCTATACTTAATCTTTACTCCTTACCCGAGCTTCCTTGTTGGTTGACCAGATGGTCACCCGACTCAGCTCAAAGTAAGGTCGCATGTCCAGCCCTCGAAGAACGCCCAGGGACACATCATCAACACTAATAAAGTAGTGAGTGTGTGACTCACCACTCCTAGTGTCAAGAATGCGCCACCGGTCGGTCCTGAGACCTGGATTCTGGTCCTTGAGTGTGCCCAATACTATTTCCGGTTGTTGTTGAACACCCGGAATCAGCAGGTTCACTCGAGTCCACTTAGGCAGTTGGCTCACCGGCACAATGGTGTACTGTTGAGCTTCCCCGCCTTCCTCACCTGACAGGAACACCGACTGCTGCAACAACCAGTCGAGGCTTTCCTGATTTGCGCAGGTGACCTTGAAGACCCCCTGCATCAATCCGGAGCCCTCGAACCTGGGTGTGACACCAGAGGTGTCCCTACTCCTAACTGCCTGCACCAGTGCTGCTCTGATCCCCAACACTTCGCCTGTTTCCAGGTGTCGATAGGGGTCGTCCTTGCACACAACTGCTGCTTGCAGCTCTCTCACCACCGCATCTGCGTAGCTACTCGCAGTTCCCTCCCGGAACCGCTTTGGCTTCTGTTGCTTGCTACTCACCGGGGTCTCACCTGACACCCGAGGACGCTTTCGGGTACCAGGTGCTCCCCCAACTTTCGCTTTCTTTAGAAAAGTCTTCCCAATTTCACCCGGTTTCTCAGCCTCTTTCGAGGCAGCTCCCGAGCTACTACCAGGTTGACTACCAGCGGTGGGTTGCAGGGAGGAAGATCCAGATGGCTCTGTCGCTGCCGAAGCAGCCTGCCGAGCCTTCCGTTTCTTCCGCTGCTGCGCCCCACTTGGTCTTCTCGGCTTCACCCGAAGGCTAGCCACTTCTTCTGCCAGGTTCGCCACCGATGCGGCCCCCTGTTCCTCCGAGTGGCCCGCTTCCTGACCAGTGACATCAGGGCCTAACGACCCGTCACCAGCACCGGTCAGTCCGCAGGCAATGACAGATCTGCTACTCGCAGACGGGAGTGGACCACCGACAGCACCTGCCGTCACCGCACTGTCGGTGGGGTCCCCAGAGATTATGAAGCCCCTTTGCTGGGTACCGGGGCATGTTTTGCTTTCTCCTTCCATAGAGAAAAGTTTCGCCATCCCACGTTGGTACTGGGTGCCCAAGCGGGGCGCCCAGCTCCAGGGGGCACCGCTGGGAGGTGTGGGTATGACTTGCAGGTCATCAAGAGGACGACCCGCCATTTGCCCCCCGCTTAAACCAATCTTTACAATTTGTCTGAAACGGCCCAAGCATTGCTGATGCAGTTGCAATTTAGATGGTGCTTGTGGGAGGACGTCAAACTCGAGTGCCTGCAAGGGAGCAAGATATTCTGACACCCCCGATCTACGAAAGGCAGGATGATCGGATTGAATTTCCTGCTGGAGGCAATCGGTTTCTTCGAAATTTGATCTTTTTCACAGCCTGCTTTTTAGTAGTATTGTTTTTAATACCGGATTTTTAAAATGCGTATGGGTACACGCATTCCAACTACAAATGCGTATGAGTTTGCGTATACGCATTGCAAAAACTAATGCGTATTTTGCGTATTGCGTATGCGTACGCAGTAGTGTTGTTATGACTACTAGTCAAAGTCAAAGTCATAGTTAATACTTTTGTGATATCGCAGTCAAACGGACAGGTAGTCAAAGTCAAGGTTTGACTACTTCGGTTACCATAAATACGTAGTCAAACGAAGACCAGGTAGTCAAACCGTTTGACTATGACTACGTTTTGTTATAAGAGGCAGGCTTTTCAAGCGTATTTTACCTCTTTTTGCTGTTTACAACAAAAATATATACAAACTTCAAACGATTTTACGCACTATAGAACACCAAAGTTTTCTCTAAAATTGTGAAACAATGAAGGGTCAGTCAGTGAATCTGGTTGATGCAAGTTCTACAGTTCCACCAATTCAAATTTTGAGTTATGAGCTACAGTAGAATACACTTTCTAGTTAGATAGAGAAAAGTCAAAAATTTTCTTGGCCCCACACACAAACGGCGTTTTGTTCTATTTCACGGCGCTTTTTCGCATGTTGTTTTTGTTTACAATGAAAATTTTGAAGAGAAAAACGATTCTGTGATACTTTTTAGCGGCTAACTGTTTATTTCGAGATAAACGATTTATTGATTTAGTCACAAGCTTTTCTGGCTGACGTTTGGTGACTGAAACATGATAAATCGCTGAATATGTCAATTTGGCTCTGGTTCTAAAAGTAGTCAAAGTAGTCAAACCAATGCTCATCATAGTCAAATGGTTTGACTAGAATATAATCAAATTTGACTACTTGGGTATCGTACTCAAACCAGCGGTAGTCATAGTCATAGTCATAGTCAAACAGAAATTTTGGTATTGTAACAACACTAGTACGCAGTAATCCTGGAAGCACTGAGAAATTTCTGTGTTCTGATACTGAAAACAACTCGTACTGTAGATTTTACTCCCAGAATCTCTTTTTATGCTGTTTAAAAGGTAACTTCTCGAGGTAAAGTTCTCGAGAACTACAGAGAAAAAAATATTTTGTGAAATTTGACCAACAAAAGTGGAATCGCACATCTTAAAACGGACGAAAACCGCATTTCCCGGAACGTTTTTAGCCTTTTGAAACGGTGGCTGACCCTTGAAACTGTTTTTTTCGTGTTCAGCTAATTTCTATTGAACTGCAGGAAATGCAATATTTCGAATTGAAACCTACGGCCGATGGTCAGTGGCGATGAATTTGGTAGAAACAGTGCTCGAGTACAGAGGGCCAGGCCTTCAAGTCGACCGGTGCCACGTTCTTAGCGACATGGCCAGGTGCGAACTGGACCGCGTGGCTTCGGATCAGCTGCAGCCGTATCCTTTCGACTCCGTCATTGCCTTCATACCAGCCACACCCAATCTTAGTGCGTAAGCAGACATTTCGTTGCTCTGCTACTAGAAGCTGAAGCTAGAGATGTGTACGGGCCGGACTACTATAGTAAAATAACAGGGTATTTTATTTTGTAGTCAATTTTTAGTCACTAAATCTTAATATGTACAGTATGTAGTAGTCTAGTCAATTTAGTCATGATAAACGTCATAATACGCCAAAAATCAGTACGTAGTTAGTGGTTAGTACATAGGAGACATGGGCTAGCATTTCGGCTGGGGGGGGGGTAGAATTTTCAATTCATGAGGGGGGTAGCGGCCGGCTGAGGGGGGAGGTCAGAGCTTGAGGGGGCAACCCTCCCTTGAGCCCCCCTTTGCCCATGTCTGGTTCATAGTTAGTAAGTCACTACAAAATAGGTCTACTAAGGGGTACAGTGGGAAAATATCGAAATTTTTAAAACATATAAATATAACTATACATATATGTTTTTCGCCAATCAAACATATAAATAACACATATAGTTATATGTTTCTGAAAATTGAATATGCACATATTTTTAAACATAAAACATATTTGTGTAAAAGTCGCTTATTCACTTATATTTTGTCTTAATTTTCGATAATTCAAACTTGAGATTCTGAATTTCCTGTTTAAAACGGTTTGCAACAAGTTAGATAGCATGCTCAGATTCAATAAGTTTAAGTGAAAGTCAGATTTTGGAAAAGTTTACAGTCAAACAGCAACCAAAAGTCTTGAAATCATGAATTCCTATAGCAAAAATATGTATATGTTTCCAGAAACATATTGGCCTCAAAACATATAAATACAAAACATATTTGACATGCAAACATATTGAGAAACATAAACATATATGTTTTCCCAAAAACAAACATATTTATGTTTTAAAACATATACATAAAACATATATGTTTCCCACAGTACTAAGGGGTCAACCTTTTCATTGAAGGGCGTCAGAAGGGCCAATAGCTTTTCTGAGACTCTCTACGCACTGGCAGTACACAAGGCAAGCGAACCATACATGGGCCGGGGGGGTAAGGGGGTATACCCCTCCCCCTCGGTCGGCCATACCCCCCCTCGGCCGGCCATACCACCCCCTCGGCCACCCACCCCCCCTCCCGGAGGGAGGAAAATTTCGCTTACTTAAGGCAAAATAGGCGTTTTTTGGCCTTTTTTGGGGGGGGGACCCCCCCCCCCCCCCCCGAGGTCTCAACCCCCTACCCCCCTCCGGATTTTTCCGGCCCATGTATGAAGCGAACTGATAGAACTGAGTCCGCATAAAGTTAGACTTCTTTTTTTCGTAAAAAACATCCATCCCTGAGACAATTCTCTTCGCTCCCTCAGTCAGCACGTTCATTGCCGATCAGATCAAATCTGATCAGAGCTGTATAGAGTGATCTGTTTAGACCCATGCTTCACTGATCGTTTGTTATCTCATACAAGACTATCCCATGTGAAACTATCGATTGATGTCAAAGCCAACAACGACGAGGCGGCACTTCGTTTCGGAGGCTCGTTAAATGTGTCTGTTAATAATGAAGAAAGTGTCAGTCTGTGGACTGTTCCAGACACAGATTATTGGCTGGTCGAAGCTCTTACTATATCGGTACAAGATTTTTTAATTAAACTACACGCCGACACACCATTTTAGTTGGTATTCCCAAGCGGTGTAAAAGAAGACGTCATACCACCGGCAGAAACCAACCACCGTCTTCGTTTTCACACAGATTGCAACCAGATTACAGTACCCACAAATGTGCTTCAAAACCTGCTTACCAGTTATCCACACTTCAACCAACTAATCCTGAATCGCACCGTTGAAATGCCGTGCCAGCAGGTGCAACAAGTTATGCCGCATTTGGAAATTCGTTTCAAATATGACCAAGCAGTGCCTACCAGGGTGAATCTGATAGCTCCTGGGCGCCAGGAAGCAAGTTGCCGAAGTGGAATTGCACCAGCGCTGGCCATTCCAGGACATGCGCCGGTTTGGAGATTGGGATTGCACTTCTTTCGACAATTTTATGTCGAATTTCTTCCGAGAGTGCACCGCTTGAGTCAGCCGGGGCGTAATTATTCTCCACAGGTAAAACTGTTTCGGAAGCGATAGATTGGATGCTTCCGCGAAACAGTTTTATCTAACGAATTGCGGTTCATTTTATTGAATTGAACTAATTAAATTATTATTAGCTTCAGTAATACATACACCAGATTGCACACATGAGTGCTTTTAGCACAGATCTTTTCCATTCAATGACTGCAGCCTGAGGTTATCCAGAGCAAATGACGCTGGTCCACTGGTGAAAAGTTTCTGACTAGCCACTATGTAGAACTAAAGAAACTATTCACGCAAATATAAAACATTCACAGTTTATACCTTTCTGGTATTTCTGTCCAACTCGAATGTTGTCGACGTTCCACGCCATTCTCCAATTTGGAGACCGGGTCCTGCGAATTTCTTGCAGGATCTCAGAGTCAAATCCAGATCGTTCTCGCACAGCCATAGCTCACTGCCGTATGTACCTCGACTGTAGTCAACATGCATGTCTGTCCGAGTGAATCTCAAATTCTGGTGATTCCAACACCGCCTGCTTGCCTTTCTGTGGCAAAGTAGTGCCAAGAAACGAGCTGCTGCCTAAATATCAACTTTGCTGCGGAATCGACAATTATTCTATTTGACAGCATCAAAGTACGATCCCACAGCAGGAACACTTACGGCCTGAGATTTTGACATTCCCGGCCACGCCGATTGATCGGTCCTTGATTTCAAACATGGAATTGGACCCATCTACTTTCATCGGACGATAGTCACACCAGTCTCGGTCTAGAAATTTGGAAAAGACTCATGAGAAAATACAGAGAACCAACAGCAACGCACTGTCAAATTCGCAGGACACTTTCTGACATGCAACCGCATCTTTCTCATCGTCAGATAGAGGACGTTTTGTTGTAGTTGTGGTGGTGGTTGTAGCTGGTGCAGTGCTCAGATCGTCCAATGTGCAGAGGTCGCCAATGATTGATAGCTCATCAGCCATTGCAAAGCCAGGTTTCGAAGCAGTGGCATGGATTCTCAGCTAAAAGCTGGAGGTTATCATTTGGTCACACACAGCTCTCACACCTTCCATGGATCTTGAATAGGGCCAGGTACAGTAATCAGTACAGGTCCTGGAGAAGCCGGACCTACCACTCGATCACAGAACAGTTCAGTTCCATCAGCTACATTCATTGCGCACACTCGCATAGTGACTCCCGGTGTTTTCCAGTAACTAAATGGACTGTGCTGCATAATCGTGCTCCCATGCTGTCAAATCGAAGGAGTTTCGATTCCGCAGCAAACTATCAGAAAACGGGATAAAGCGTTGCACATACTTGAAAGTGACGTAAACAGCGCCTTTTGAGCAAATCATAGGGTCACTGTAGAGAGATCCTTGCTGGCCAGGTTCGTCGAAGCGAATGTACGAGAATCCACCAACTAAAAGTTAGTTTATTTAAATTTTTGTTGCAAAAGAGTTAGTTACTAGGAGCTTCATTAGTTCCAGTCAATTGATTGAGCTTCCGAGCATCCAAGGTCCCACTCCCGAGTTCTCAGGGTACCTCATTCTCTGAACCACCACCACCACCAGATGCATCTTCACCATTTCCCCACTGACACAAAACTGCCAAAACTCCAGAAGCTTCATAATCACAGTTCAGGGAATCAGAGTGCTCTACATAGTCGCCCGTGCGGCCATTGTCCAAACTTTTCAGTTGCATGAAGTCTCCCAAGTCCCACGGGTTCCTGAGTCCAGGCTGAGTGGTGGTCGTAGGCCGTGTGGTAGTGGTTCTTCTTGTGGTTGTGGTCTCCGTGCACAGTCTAGCCTTGTACTCTATGTCGTCAACTGCAGCAAACCCTCCTTCTCCACGGTTGAAGTCATAGGCTTCAAAGGTTATCTACAACAAAAATGCCAAATTTATGAAACTTCACATTCGCACTTGGCGCTGATTCTTACCACAAACTCATCATCGATCGGTCCATCTATTGCGGCCCGCACAGGGCCTGGAGAGGCAAATTCTCCCACTTCGGAGCAACTGTAGATTTCGAAACTTTGCAATGCTCTCGCGCATACTCGCAACTTGGTGCCTGGGGTGAGCCAGTATCTACATAGAGGTGAGGCATAAATTAGCATAAAGTGGAGTATGTGACTGAACCCTTTACTTGAACTGCACAATGCCGTTGTCCGCTTGACATGGAACTGGATCACTATAAAGGATGCCAGTGGGGTTTGAGTTTGAGGAGTCTTTGGCGAACTTGACAAAGGCGAACTTCCCGTCTAAAGAGGCAAGTTGAGAAGGGTAAATGACTGGGATGCTATGTTATATGACAGTTTACCAGGTAGTTCGTTGCTACCGGTGTTTTTGAGCCACTGCTCCTTGTCAATTTCACCGGTTCCAGTCACCCATTGAAGGTTTCCGGAGCCGGGACCTCTGGCATTGGCCCATCTACAGTCGCTTTCCATTGTGTCACAATTGAGGTCAGTCCCGATGAAGATAAATTGACCGGCTCGACCAGTGGCCATGGGAGCCTCCTTGAAATCGGGTCCCAAATCAACTGAAATTTGCATATAACAGTGTATGATCCCGTTGAGAAAAAAGACGAAGTAGTACATTTGTCTGAGCAAACTTTTGCGTCGTATTTTATGTCATCTACCAAAACCATGCTACCGAGAAGGTTTCTAAAGTTGTACGCTCGTATTCCGATCTAAAATATTTAACAGCTATATTACAGGGTCTGCCAAAAAAAACAACCCGGCAGATTTTTCGCTGTAGCAACCGCAAATCTCAACCGATTATTGTATTTTTGGTGCCGAGACCCTTCGAGCCTACCTTCGTTCAAGTACCTTCTCCTACAAGTTCAAGTTCTGCTACAACGCTTCTGTTTCCCATTCTCAAGTTGAAGCGTTCCTTGGTTTCGTGATCGTCAGGCTCAGACATGGCCCGTTTTGACGCTCGCTCAACGTTTCATCTTGATACAACCATGTCATCTCCCAGTCTTCCTATCACAGCAGCTGATCCGGTGATCCAACAGCTATCTTTTGGTACTGACCCTACTGTCTTTCCTGCTGTGGTCTACACTGGTAAATGGTATGTAATGTATGGTAATGTACTCTGCTTAGTTCCTGAGATATTGGCTCTCAAAATCAAAACAGTGATTTTGGTAGTGAACAAGAGGGATTTTTTATTATTCTGCACTTCCTAACAAAACGGATTTCTGCTACTGCTAAGGCTATTGGAGGCTTTACTGGTGACACAGAAACTCGGATTACTTCAACACTAAACTATCATTAGCCCCAGTAGTAGGAATCTGCTTTATTATGAAATGCAACGGAATCGCTCTTGTTCTTTGCCAAAATCTGTTTCGACTTAGAAGGCAAATATCTCAAGAACTGAACGGTGAATCTCAATAACAATTGCACCAATCTTTGAAGAATTTATCAATCTTTCATTCAAAAAAGGATTCATTCAAATCGGTTCAGATTCATGGTTGCAGAAGTAAAAAACCTGCTGGGTGTTTTTTTGTCACTCTTGTTCATTGCCAAAATCTCTGTTTCGACTTTGAGGACAAATATCTCAGGAACTAAGCAGCCTATCTTAAACGTTGCATCAATCTTTCAAGAATTTATGTTTCTTTCATTTAAAAAAGGATTCATACAAATCGGTTGAGATTTGCGGTTGCTACAGCAAAAAATCTGCTGGGTTGTTTTTTTTGGCGGAACCGGTATAAAATGCAGAAGAGGTAAACAAACTTGAAATGGTTGGGTTTGCGGAGAAATGATAACCACACATTTGGATCCAACTGTTTTCCGAAATGTACAGTCTTGATTAGGCCGAGAAATGATTTGGAACGGCTTAGTGTTTGGCTTCAGAATTAGCACTTCCATGTTGGGGTCATTGTACATCCAGTAACTGTAACATTCACGCTCATAAACACTTTTAATGCGATTTAGTTAGGGGGCCGTGCAAAAATGACGTCATCGATTTTTGGCCATTTTTCGACCCCCTGCCCCTTGTTATCGGTTGTCATCATTTCGTGAACCCCCTACTCGTAACCGATGACGTCATTTTTCACAGCCCCTAGGTACGATGTACATGTGGTATAGTAGTGCTCGCTCGGGAAAATAAACAGGACAAAGCCATGGTGTTTATTTCGAATTCATAAGAATGCTCACCTAAAACTGATGCTTCCGTGATTCTTCTGACATTTTATCGGACTGCTGTACCAGACGGCAGCCGGAGCCTTCAAGCCTTTGTCTCCTGCCAGCAGCATTTTCTCGCCCACTTTAGGGTTTGTGCCGGGTTTCAGTTGATATTGGTTCCAAACTCTGTCATTGGCTTTTTCAAATAAATAATATTCAAGGTTGTCAGTGACATTGTCCGAGGGCGCATTGGTCCATTTGCAGTTTTCTACATTTTGGAAGTCACAGTTTAGATCGGTTGCAGATTCGACGTATTCGTCGGAGTAAGCTGAAGTTGCATTAACGGATCTTAGTGAATGTTTTATGTTTAGATCAATTTCAATCTCTAGTGTACTCCGAGCGTGTACCGCGGCCGTGTGCCGAGGGTAGAATCACCTCCTTTTTCCGTGGAGGTACGTACAGTAGGTATTAGAAAGAAAAGATTCGTCAACAGTAAGAGAAACCAAATGATAACGTATCAACTTCAAAGACGAATTTTAGTTATTATTTTAGATTTTGCAAGTATGCTGTATTTTTGTTTAACAACAAACAACATTGATTTTTATTTTGGTCAGGAATTCAATGAATCTTCCGAAAAAATTGCTTTGAATACAGGTAAAAAAGGTTATCCCAGCCATTCATAACGTACAGTTAACAAAAAAGCCATGAAATGACACTATTACTGCTATTTTACTAGTAGACTTTTGTTAAATTTACTACGACTTCAATTTAATTTTTATTTTGCTTTACTACCAAGAAGCTCCGAGTTTACTAATTTTTGTTTTACTAATACTGTTACTAGTTTTACTACCATTTTACTGCGATTTTACTAGTTATAATGTAGAATTTTGCGTCAATGATGCCAAGATTTTGCTGAGTGATTAATGTCGATCCAATTAGTTACTAAATTTGATCTTGATAGGAAGATGTGGAACTTTAGAGACAAAAATGTGTGAAATTTGACTGACAAGAGTGAACCCAGATATCCTGCATTGCAAAATTGATCAAGATTTAGGCTGGAATTCATAAAAAACTAGTAAAATAGTCGTAAAATAATTTTCATTTTACTGTTGACGGTCTTTGGCTCCTTAATTATATTTTCATTTCGCTATTGGCTCTAAATTTTACTTTTTACTATTATTTTATTACCAGTAAAATACCACTAGTATTACCAACTTTTGTTTTAGTACTATAGTGAAATAACAGTAGTAGTAAGGACGACTTTTTTCGTTAAGAAGTAGGCTCAAACAGTTTTCTGAGAAAACATTAATTGTATCACACTGCCCCATTAACGAAAATCTCCCCAATTAACATAAGACTTAGATTGATGTAAAAAGTTAGTCTAACTTCATCCTAAGACCAATCCCTTACTTATGTTGGAGCCTAAAACCTGATCCTGGTTCTAAATAGAAACTGTTAGCTCCAATTTGGTCGGGGGGGGGGTAATGTCGCTCTATTAAAATCGGAGCATTAGTGCGTCATGTATAAGTGCAAATGTCTGCCGTTTCCCTAGCAATACGACAGCGAAACCTAGCTTAGCTTGTACAGGATACAAGGACTCAACTCACCTGTTGTTTTCAGCTCTTTCTCGTGTACTTTCAGCCCCAAATAATCGTCCAATTTATTCAAATCATCCTGATTTCCGGGACCGCAAGAGAGAACTAAAAGGTTTTAGAGAAGATTCACGTAAAATATTGCTGTGCAACTCGAAAAAAGTACCTGAATTAACATAAAAGACGAGGATAAAAACTTTCAGACACCTTCTCAGGCTCATATTTAGTTGCAAGATGACGCTTTGTAACTTAACGCCCACAGCAAGAACCGAGAGAAGTAAACTTTAGTGTAAATCTGAGACTGAATTTGTAGCGTAACACACACACGTGTGGGTGGTCAAAACAGGATTTTGATTCGAACTTATAGAACTGAGTCCGCATAAAATTAGACTTCTTTTTTCGGAAAAATATCCGTCCCTGAGACCAGTGTTGTGCCTACCTATTTCCTCAGACAATTTCAATTTGTAGTCTTAGTTTGTAGTAAAAAATTTCGCGAAAATAATTTCTGGTCTTAGTTTGTAGTTGTCAAATTCAGGTTAAAAATATGTAGCCTAGTTTGTATTGTAGTCAAGTTGTAGTCAGGTTACCAAACGTCAGAAATTCGATATTACTGCTGTTTTTTGCCAGTTGAACAATCAGTCATAGTAATGCTTTTTTGCAGAAATAGCATCCAACGAAGCCTAATTGTGGTGAAAAACTTGTCTTTTCGAATAGATATTTCTGAAAAGAAATAGACGGGATTCAATGTTTACGAGTCGTTCTCTGGTCAGATCGCGTTTTGCCCCTTTGCCCTATTCAGACCCAAAATTGAAACTTTGAGCTAGAGAGCTGCGAGTTGGCACACTAATACATACTAATGAGTTATCTTTCAGCTGCAAAGGATTAGTGGATCTGACGCTCCTGTCCTGAGATATAGCCTTCCGAAAATCGGTCCGCTTAACTATGGGACCAAAACTTCAAACTCGAATTTCTCGCTTCATACTCGGAATTCGGACCTAAAAATTGGGGGTTTTAGAGTACTTTTAGACTGCTTTAAGAAACTTTTGTCAAATTTTCGTTTTCAGAAAAAAAATATTTTTTCGCCCCCTTTGCGCCCCCCTAGCTCGTCTGGAACCCCCCAACCCAGTTTTTTTTATTTCAGAAAAATGTTGCGCTATCAATTACCTACCGTTTGGTATGAAGCATTGTTTGCTCAGGCCCGTGGAGCGTGAGAAAATTGAGGTCAAACATGTCCCGGTCGCAAAATTTTCGCACTTTTCTCAGGTCAAATATTTCCAAGTCCGGTTTTCCACCTACTAGTAGGAATTGGGACTAAAAAATTGGGGGTTTTAGAGTACTTTTAGACTGCTTTAAGAAACTTTTGTCAAATTTTCGTTTTCAGAAAAAAAAATTTTTCGCCCGCTTTTGCGCCCCCAGCTTGTCTGGAACCCCCCAACCAAACCCCCAAATTTTTATTTCTTAAAACGAAAATTTGACAAAAGTTTGTTAACGCAGTCTAAAAGTACTCTAAAACACACAATTTTTAAGTCCCAATTCGTACTAGTAGGTGGACTTGACAATATTTGACCTGAGAAAAGTGCGCAAAATTTTGCGACTGGGACATGTTTGACCTCAATTTTCTCACGCTCCACGGGTCTGGGCAAACAATGCTTCACACCAAACGGTAGGTAATTGATAGCGCAACATTTTTCTGAAATAAAAAAAACTGGGTTGGGGGGGTTACAAACGAGCTAGGGGAGCGCAAAGGGGCGAAAAAAATTTTTTTTCTAAAAACGAAAAATTGACGAAAGTTTCTTAAAGCAGTCTAAAAGTACTCTAAAACCCCCAATTTTTAAGTCCCAATTCCTACTAGTAGGTGGAAAACCGGACTTGGAAATATTTGACCTGAGAAAAGTGCGCAAAATTTTGCGACTGGGACATGTTTGACCTCAATTTTCTCACGCTCCACGGGTCTGGGCAAACAATGCTTCACACCAAACGGTAGGTAATTGGTAGCGCAACATTTTTCTGAAATAAAAAAAACTGGGTTGGGGGGGTTACAAACGAGCTAGGGGAGCGCAAAGGGGCGAAAAAAATTTTTTTTCTAAAAACGAAAAATTGACGAAAGTTTCTTAAAGCAGTCTAAAAGTACTCTAAAACCCCCAATTTTTAAGTCCCAATTCCTACTAGTAGGTGGAAAACCGGACTTGGAAATATTTGACCTGAGAAAAGTGCGCAAAATTTTGCGACTGGGACATGTTTGACCTCAATTTTCTCACGCTCCACGGGTCTGGGCAAACAATGCTTCACACCAAACGGTAGGTAATTGGTAGCGCAACATTTTTCTTAAATAAAAAAAGCTGGGTTGGGGGGTTCCAGACGAGCTAGGGGGGCGCAAAGGGGGCGAAAAAAATTTTTTTTTCTGAAAACGAAAATTTGACAAAAGTTTCTTAAAGCAGTCTAAAAGTACTCTAAAACCCCCAATTTTTAAGTCCCAATTCCTACTAGTAGGTGGAAAACCAAGACTTGGAAATATTTGACCTAAGAAAAGTGCGAAAATTTTGCGACTGGGACATGTTTGACCTCAATTTTCTCACGCTCCACGGGTCTGGGCAAACAATGCTTCACACCAAACGGTAGGTAATTGGTAGCGCAACAGTTTTCTGAAATAAAAAAACTGGGTTGGGGGGGTTCCAGACGAGCTAGGGGGGCGCAAAGGGGGCGAAAAAAATTTTTTTTCTGAAAACGAAAATTTTACAAAAGTTTCTTAAAGCAGTCTAAAAGTACTCTAAAACCCCCAATTTTTAGGTCCAAATTCCGAGTATGAAGCGAGCAATTCGAGTTTGAAATTTTGGTCCCATAGTTAAGCGGACCGATTTTCGGAAGGCTATGTCTCAGGACAGGAGCGTCAGATCCACTAATCCTTTGCAGCTGAAAGATAACCCATAAGTATGTATTAGTGTGCCAACTTACAGCTCTCTAGCTCAAAGTTTCAATTTTGGGTCTGAATACTGAAACTCGATGTGACCAGAGAACGACTCTTAATAGAATTCCAATGCAGAAATTTGGTATTTTTCTACACATATAACACATTTTTTAGAAATACAAATAAATTGTTTGGTAAGTAAATTATAATTAAATTATATTTCAAATAAATTTACTTAGCAACAGTAGTTGAACTAGGGATGGGCACGAAAATTAAATCTGTTTGGATTTCGTATTTGTTAAATCCATATTTGCCCATTTTAATTTTCGTGCGTGTGTGTGTGTGTGTGTGTGTGTGTGTGTGTGTGTGTGTGTGTGTGTGTGTGTGTGTGTGTGTGTGTGTGTGTGTGTGTGTGTGTGTGTGTGTGAAAAAAACCCATAACCCATTCATATAAGCTATTGACCTTGGCGGTCGGTCGTCTCTCTTCTCGGCTCTGACCAAAGCCCTGCTGTTGTTGTTTTTTACCGGCTTTTTTACTTGTTCTCTCAAACTGACCAACCTGAAATTTACACCAGAAGATGTGTCGAAATTTTCTCTGCTACGTGCTGAATTCTGGAATTCCGGCCTGGATTTAACCAAATGAAATTGTCGAAAATTCATTATTGCATCAGTTCAATGGTGACCCGGAGCTATTTTCTGTGCTGCCTGGCGTTAATCCCTTACTGCATGGCTCAATTAGACGGCCTAGATATCGCTGCCTGCCGCCCAGATGAGGCACGATTGTTCAGCGCCAACGTGAACGGCCTCAGGGGCAAGGTCGATCACCTAAGGGCCCTCTGCGCCGAGTACCAGCCTGCCGTGTTCGCTGTTCAAGAAACTAAGCTGGACAAGAATGTTAGTTCAGGCGAATTGTCGGTCAGTGGTTATGTATTTTATCGAAAAGACAGAACCAGTTCTGGTGGCGGGGTCGCACTGTATGTTGCTCAGAGGTACCACCCACGTTTAGTGAAGCACGCTGCTGTCCCACGACAACACGAACTAATAGCTGCTGAGCTAGCGTGCGGTGGTCTGCGCCTAATAGTAGCCTCTGTCTATCGTTCACAACGGCGTCAAACCCCTGATGACTTCTACAGTGAGCTGCAGGACTTCGTAGATCAACTGGGTGAAGAGCGAAACAGCCTGTGCATCATGGGCGATACAAACATCAACATGCTAGACACTGAGCGCGGCGGTCAGGCCAAAGTTCTTGAGTTCTGTGAGCTCACCAACCTACACCAGCTCGTGGACTGCACCACTCACAAAAACAGCTGCATCGATCACATCTATGTGCCACTCAATGCCACCGTATCCTGGGGTACTGCAGCTCCAGTCGAGAAGTGGCACTCCCTGATCTGGGTCCACGCCCCGTTTGCAGCACCACCAAAAGCCCCAAAACGGAAGGTTTGGGCATTTTCGCGGGCGGACTGGCGTGCATTCAGGCATGTTCTATCTGAAGCCAATCTGCTGGATATGGTCCTCCTTGCTGCTAACGTCGATGAGGCTGCTGCTCAGTGGCACCAAACCGTCATGAGAGCTGCCAACGAGTCCATACCGAAAAAGACTGCCACTGACCGATTTAGTGAACCCTGGCTGCCGAAACATGTGACCCAATTGAAGCGGCGCCGCAACATCGCCTATGCTCAGCTAAAGGCTGTACCCAACGATGCCAGCCTCAAGGCACAGGAGCGGCGGCTTGAGAGACGTTTTCGTGCCACTCGGAAAGAGTCATTGACTAAATACTACCGTGAACTGATCGCTGCCTCAGACTCTTTGCGCTCGCTCTGGACTGGAGTTCACCTGGCCACCACCGGCCCCAGACAGTATATCCCTGCACTGAAATTCCCTGATGGCAGCAGTGTTCGGAAGAGTCTGGACAAAGCTAATGCGCTGGCCGACTTCTTTGATGAGCAGTGGAACAAAGTCCCAGAGACTATGCCGGACATAAATCCTCCACCAGGTGAGGTCGATGCGGCCTGGGCATGCACCGAGGACTTCGTCTACACCGAAATCGTGCGGCTCAAGAACCGGAAGTCACCTGGCCTTGATGGCATTCACCCAGTGATGCTGAAGGAGGGAGCGGGTGAGTTAGCACACCCCTTGGCGCTGCTCTGCAATCGAATCATAGCGGAAGGTCACTGGCCGGCAGCGTGGAAAGAGGCTGTGGTGTGCGCAGTGCCAAAAGTGCCAAACACTGACGTCATCTCCCAATATCGACCTACAAGTCTCCTGTCAATACCATCCAAAATATGCGAACGCCACTTGTATAATTTGCTGCTACCGTATGTTGAACCGCTTGTCAGTCACACTCAATTTGGTTTTCTCAAGGGTAGGAGTACTGTAGATGCTCTGGTGTATTTTGAGCACAAAGTCCTTAGTGGCTTTGAAAGTTGTGTTGCCAAGCACAGAGCCACAAATGTTGTCACCATCTTTTTTGATGTTAGCAAGGCGTTCGATACTTGTGTTCATGGGCTTGTCGAGTTTTGGTTCCACTCGGTGTTTGGTAGCAATCTGGACGTGCTGGGAATAGCTAGAACAGAGAAGACACGGCGCCAAAAGACGCTATTTACGGACCTTAAGAACGATAAAAAGAGCGCTACTTAAGAGAACCGATGATCGGGCTGCTTTGCAGCTTAAGCCAGTCACGATGAACAAATAAAAGAAACTTTATAGTAGAACTATAGCGCCACACAAAGAAAACAGAATCAGTGTATCACAGCCGGTTGGTGGGTCGTCGCCGCAACGCACACAACAACGCCAACAACAACGACAGACGAGCGGAAATGACGGGGCGTGGCCTCTTGGGTGCATCTGATAGCCGCATCCAGCCAATGAGCGCACGACAACGTTCTCCGCCTTGGGTAGTACTTGGAATGGATCCACGCTCCAGGGGCATAGAACAGAAGTTATTAGTACATAAATAAGATGAGAATAGACGCTGATCGTTACAGAGCCCCCTTGTTGGCTTGACGTCCCGGCAAGCGCGTGTAGTTTAGCATAGTGAACAGTGGCGGTCTTTCTTGACTTGTATGAAGAACTTAGCACACGGTACACAAATGCACTGGCGCTGCACACTGCATGATGATTGTTGAAGATGTAATCATACATGTAACAGGGGGGGGTCTGGGGGGGGTCTGCCCCCCACCCGAAATAGACCAGACCCCCCCCGGATGGGGACCCCCCCCCCCCCCGAGACGATTTCACCGACCCCCCCCCTCCGATTTTTCTGGCAAGTAAATTTTCGAGCAAATTTTTGCAATTATTTACAATTTCACACACAAAAATTGCCAAAATTGCCGGCAAAACAGCACTTTTTAGCTGTATTTCAGCCCAAAATAGCGATTTTTGGCAATTTTTAGCCAAAAAATTGCGATTTTTTCGATTTTTGAGCGTTTTTTAGTGCCCACCCCCTCCCCCAAAATTTTGGCTCAGACCCCCCCCCGGCCGGCGCCAGACCCCCCCCAACCCCCCCCCCCATCGGCGGATGACCTGTTACATGTATGGATGTAATGGTAGTAGTGGGTGTTGTTTCGGTTCAGGAACCTCCATCAAGACTGTGGCAATCCGTGGCTCAATTCTGGGTAGAACTGATTCGAACTATCCTTGCTGGCCGTAAGTCCACTATTCCTCTTGAGTTCTTTTCGAACACACGTTCGTTTTATGATGCTATGGCCATAGCGTAGGAGGAATGGGCAATCTTGCGGCAGCTCCTTCATCAGTTGTTACTCCTCTTCCTTCCACAGAACTTGAATTGATTTTAGAGTAGGTTGAGAGAGTTGTTAAAGAGAATAAGTACAATGCGTTTGAAACACACTGCACTGCTCTCAGCAAATCCAAAACTGCTATTGGCGACTTCCAAGCGGCGCTTTTCTGCATCGATCAGTGATGGTTGCTGCGGCTGTTGATACACGATATGTACAAAACACAGTCATCTCCCAGGTGTAGTTGATCAAATGAGCTGGTGTTAAACACTATGAGAACGATCTGGCTGATTCATTCTTCTGGAACTTGACATCTGAATGGCTATACTGGATACACCAATTCCATACAAACATACAATCGTTAATGGAGCACCAGAGTACCCAGAAACGAAGCTCTCAGCCAAACTGGAAACAACAACGTGAGTTGCATAAAAAGCTTGCTTCCCTGACAATCCCAGAGTCTGTAAGAAACCAGCCTTTCCTGCTGTACCAGAAACTCTATTGGACTCAGTGCATTGCTTGCAGGTCTCTTGCTGTCTTCAAGTTAGCTGATCCATCTCTATCTCTGCTTGGTTCTGTATCAGTCTCCATCTCTGACTGATGTTCATATGTATTTGGGGTCACCTGCTCAGCACTTCCAAATGCAAGTTCCAGTTGAACTTTTTAGTAAAAATGTTGTTTTTCTTGATGAACATCTGTTCAAGATAATCGAGAACAGACTGTCCTCAACACGAAATATAGTATGAGAGTAGTTGACGTTGGTTTCCAAAGAAGTGGGTGGTGGTGTTTTCATTTCTTCAATCAAGGTCCAGTGGGCCACATCTGTGCCTGACGAGCATTGTCTTGACAGCACCATTGATCGGGAGGGATAACGATAATCAGCACAATGCGTACAAACAGACAATAATGTAATAAAACACAAAAATATTGGGCGGAATTCGCACAATACTTAGTCACACAACAGAATTATGTATGTGGACCGAACATTATAGCAAATAATACAATAAAGAAATACTATTAATAAACAAGAAGGTTAATTATATTATAAATACAGATATACAGGGTGGGCCATTTATCTATTCCCAGTTTCATTAGGACATAACTTTTTCCTACACAGACCGATTTTGCTGAAATTTTGTGTAGATACACCCTGATACTTCAAGTTTTTACTGTTAAAATTTTAGCGCGTTCTGACATGAAATGTCTGAATAACAGTAAACTTTTCAAAAGTTCGTTATTGCACTGTGAATTATACTGGAAGAGGAGCTGCTTTTTATGCAGGATGGGGCGCCTCCCCACTGGGGCCTGACGGTGCGTGCATGGCTCAACGAGTGGTTCCCAAACCGCTGGATGGGCCGCGGATCCCCCAACATGCCCTGGCCACCACGCCACCCGGACTTAACGCCCTGCGACTTTTTCTTATGGGGCTTTATCAAGTCAAAAGTCTATGCCACGCGACCGGCTGACATTCCAGAACTGAAAGAGCGCATCAGGATGGCCTTTGAAGAGATTACGGTCAAGATGCGGCAGAAGACTATGCTGGAGTACCGACTGAGGCTGGAGAAAGTGATCGAAAAAAGTGGCGGTCACGTGGAGACGCATAACTAGCGACCAGAGTGAAGGATTAATTTTACATTTTAACTGTAAACATTTGAAGTGTTAAGACATTTGTATGTAAAATTTTAATAAAATCGATCTGACTGGAAAAAAGTTATGGTTATATGAAACCGGGAATAGATAAATGGCCCACCCTGTATACAAAAGGGCATAATTCGGCTAGGGTCTGTAGTGAATGGGGCAGACGGCGCTGCTGTAGAAGAAGTTGTCGTCTTCCTTCCCATCACTTTTCTTCTTGTGTCCTTGATTTTGTCCCATGTAGTTGTCTCTTTTGGTTCCATCTTTTCTTTTTCCGTTCATGTTTGCACACAATCTATCCCAGTTGCCCACGGCATTTTTCATTTTTAACCAGGGACAGAGTGCAAACTTGTCATCAGGCTGACAGTGCACTTTTTGTTTCTTCTGAGCTTTGCACTGGGAACATCTTCTAATTTGGTTGCACACGTCTTTTCGCATATTGGGCCAGAAATAGTGACGTCTTAACATGCGCAACGTTTTCTGCACACCGAAATGATCAGATGGTGTTCCATGGTTGTCGTACAGTAGTCGAGGTCGCAACTGATCAGGAATGTAGAGTCGTAGAAGCTGGGAACTATTTTTGGTGGTCTTCCGGCTTTGAGGGATCAACCACAGGAGTACCTCGACCATAACGAAATTTTTAGACTCCTGCGTCACCAATTTAGCCAACTTCTTTTCTTCAGGTCTCACTTCTTCCAGTTTGAACTTGATCATCGCTGCACAGTATGCATCTTCTCTTTGGTATTTGACAGCCAATTTCCAAACGTCATCATCGATGGTGACCTTCTTCTGACATTTGAATCTTTTGGCTCTCCTCGCCCCCTTGTTGGACGGCTGTTCTACCAGACACCTTGAACGATTTTACCATTGCGCTCTAGGCAAAACTTGGGCAGGTTGTTGTTGCTGGTGATTGCACAACTGTCTAGCTGTACAAACCCTCGGCAATTCAGATACAATGGTATGATGTTTCTTCAGTTCTTGTTCGTTTTTAGACAGTGTGAGACATTCCTCTTCGTTTTTAGACAGTGTGATACATTCCTCTTCTTCCATCTTATTTTCTCAACCAATGTCACCATCGCTATGGCACAACAAGGGTTGTTGCACCAAGCTCTCAGCACTGTTGTTACTTTCCTCCTTTGATGTTGACATGCTGTACAAGGTCTGGGACGAACTTTCCATAAACCGCTTCTGTTTGTTGTCGTCATTGTCAGGTGATGAGGGGTCAGCAACCAAACTGAGAATCAGTTCGGGCATGGCTTGTAATGCAGGCATTCCAAGGGTGAGTGGGTCTAGGCAATCTTCATCGTACCAGAATTCAGTTGTGAGGAACTTCCCCTCATATTCCAACTGAATGGGCACGTAGAAAGCCAACTGTTTCCTTCTGCCAGTAAAGTCGATGGTTGTCAATGGTTCGCTTGCAGAATGCACGTCCACAGGTTGTGTACGAGAAGCCATCTGCACAAATGCCAAATTTAAGCCTTGCATGTTGCAGATGTCGATCATGGAACCAGTGTCCAATTTTGCTTGTACTGGTCTTCCTTCAATCCTGACACTTGTGTGAAGTGGAGGTTGCACCAATTCCCGTGTGCCTTCCTCATTCATCCATTTTGAAGAATTCGTTCCCACATTCTCAGCTATGGTGACATCCATAACTAGAGCTCTGTTAGCGGAAAAACTAGCTTCGCCCGACTGTGGTTGAGCGCAAGCTACCCACGGCTGTTCTTCCGATTCTGGCCACTCTTCAAATTCAGGTTCCGACTCAGTTTCAAATTCGGTTTCCTTCGTTTGCTGGTCTTCCATCTTCTTATACAACTGCTCAATTTTTATCAACAATTGACGCATCTGCCGAAATGTGGGTTTAGACAACGTTAGGGACCCTATCATTGATCTTTCCAATTCGAATTGAAGATTGTCGTGTGAGTGTGTGTACGTACAGCGTATGTACGTATAAGTGTGCACGTGCGTTTCAGGTGTGATTCCGGTATTTGCATGTAATGGTGTTTTATAGAGCTGTCACCCCGCGCTAGGATTAGGTGTCAGCTCAGACTGTAAGGCCGCAACGGGCGAGCCGTCCTAATAGTCATTCTGGTCTGTGCCTCTATTACGTTTGCTGTGCCCCTAGCCTTGACAATCGTTAACGTGCGGCTATCTAAGTAAACCGCATTTGTTGCAACAGCCTCAGCCACCTACACTCGGTCACCGGCGCCGCGCAACCACCTAGCCCATAACACTGGCAGACGATCGGTGAGGATTCGACTCAGTGTGGCCGCCAGCACTCAGACGTCTGCATCACTCAACAACGGCGATCAATTTAAATTCACCAACCGTGTCAGAAGAACGGGTGTGCTATCGAAGGATAGTACTTCCTGCCACCTCCTATTCTTCGCCAACTCTCAGACGTCACCTTCCAGCAAACAGGAAAGCTATCGAAGGGTAGTTTTTTCCTGTCACCTGCTACTGTGTTTGAAGCAGAAGTACCAATGGCTGATGACGAGCACCTACATCCAAACCAAGCCCTGGGTCGTTGGACAATTGCAGAGGTACCTCCTTTCTGGCCGCTGGGCAGTCCAGAACCACGTTCATGGGATGACTTCATCTCTGAGATGGAACTCTGGATCGACAGTCAAGAAGCCAGAGCCGGTGTAGCCATGACAGACAACCAGCGCAATTTGGCCATCACTAGCCGGCTAGGACCTGATGCGTTCAACCGTTTCCGAAACAGCACTGCGTTGGACAGAGCCACCACACCACATCAGCAGTACAAAGAAGCACTCAACCAGCTGTTCAAGGTCAAACGATCGACAGTTCGGGCCTACAAAGATTTCACGTCCATCACACTACTCCCGGGAGAAACGGCCAATGAACTGTTGTGTCGCCTCAGAAAAGCTGCTAAGGAGTGTGAGCTAGAAAACAAGACCATCGACTACTTCATCGCGCTGCAGATGGTGTGTGCAATCGGCAATGTCTACCAGCTGGTTCAGGAACAGCTACTCAGCCGTGCAGAACCCAACCTGGAGGAATTCTCCAATGTACTACACGCTGCTGAGACTGCTAGGGCAGATCAGACAGCCATTGCGGAAACATCAAACACCCTCCAAGTTTCCAGATCCTCTGTTTCTGCTATTCACAAGTCAGCTAGAAGCAAGCAACCTCTCAAGAAGAACAAGGGACAGCAACAATCACCGCAGCAATCGCGCAATCAACCTCAGAAGTCTAACGCCAAGTGTGGATACTGTGGCTACAGTTTGCATACATCGCGGAAGCAGTGCCCAGCCCGTGATCAGACACCACTTCTGTGGTATCAAAGGACATTTCCAGACCGTGTGCCGTCAGAGGACCCGTCAGGGAAATGTTTCAACCAAATCAGTGGGGTCAGTCTCAATCGGCGCAGTGAAGCAGGCCTTCCAGATCACGGTGCAACTTCAACCACCAGGACAACCTGCTCAACTGCTCACCTGTGCTGTGGACAGCCAAGCCGACATATCTGGTATTCCAGAACTGCTGGTACACCAGATCTTCCCTGGCATCCAGACAACACCTACTGATTGCAGATTGCGCAACTTCGATTGCAGCAGAATCAATGCCATGGACGTTCTGAAGACGTTTCCTTGCACAGTCAGCTACTCGGGCCGCTCAGCTCAAGCTCTCTTCTATGTGCTTCCACCCCAGTGTTCTCCTGTTTTGGGCAAGGACTGCATTCAGGCACTGGATCTACAACTCTCTGGTGGATCTCTTTCCGTCAAGACACTACAGGGTCAGTCAGCAGGGACACATCGACCACCCTCACGTTCAGTCTCTACTCCAAAAGACTACAACCAAGTGATCACTCAGCAGTACCCTGCGCTTCTCAGTCCAGAGATGGGACTCATCCCAGACCTTGTGCATCGCATAGAGTTGGAGCCAGACTTCCAGCCATATGAGTCCAAACTCAGGTCGATTCCACTCTATCGCTATGATGGAGCACTCAAGGCCATCCAGGAGTTGGCAGATTTGGGCATCTGGACCAAGGTGGATCGAGCAACAGTGGTCAACCCTCTGGTTGCAGCTGACAAACCAGATGGCTCAGTTCGTGTAACCACTGACTTCACACGTCTCAACCATTATGTGAACCCGGTTCGATTTCCACTACCTAACATCAGGGATGTGCACCAACGTCTTTCCAAGTCAAAGATCTTCACAACCTTGGACCTTGTCAAGTTCTACCACAACATCGCTCTGCATGAGGACAGCAAGTCACTCACTGCTACAATCACACCACTGGGTTTGTTCCAGTACAACCGTCTACCCATGGGATTGTGTGATGCAGGTGCTGCTGCCCAAAAGTTCATCTTTGAGCTACTGCAAGACATTCAAGGATGCATTCCCTATGTAGATGACATCATTGTGCACGCTCCTGACCAGGCAACGCATGACCAGACTCTTCACCGTGTTTTGGAGAAGTTACATGATGCTAACCTCCGGCTCAACGTGAAGAAGTGCAAGTTTGCTCAGTCTGAGGTCAAGTTCCTGGGTCGAGTGGTATCATTCGGTTGCATCAGACCAGCCAAAGAGAATTTGCAGCCCATCCTCAACTTTCCTGTGCCAACAAACAAGAAGGAAGTTCAGTGTTTCCTCGGTATGCTCAACTACCAGTCTGAGTATATCCCTGAGCTACATCAGCTGGCAGAACCACTCCGAGCTCTCACAAGGAAGGCACCAAGCAAGTCCGGCAAGACTCCAAGAAACTATGTCGAGTTTCTCTGGGGTCCTCAACAGCAGAAAGCCTTTGATGCACTCAAAGCAGCTGTGTCAGCAGATCTTCAACTGGCTCTGTTCGATCCCAACAGACCAACGATCCTGACAACTGACGCCAGCGACTGTGGAATCGGTGCCACGCTCAGTCAAATCCAACCCAATGGGAAGGAGCGACCAGTGGCTTACGGTAGTCACACACTCGACGAACGCCAGAGGAATTACTCAGCCAGTGAACGAGAAGCTCTCGCCGCCATGTTCTTTGCTGAGTACTGGGAAAAATTCCTCCTGGGCCGTCACTTCACTCTCAGGACTGATCACCAGGCACTCACTTCGCTGCTCAAGCAACGTGGCAAGGGCCGTCAAAGCGCTAAGTTCGAGCGTTGGTTCGAACGCTTAAGCGTGTTCAACTTCTCAGTTAAACACATGCCTGGCAAGTCCAACATTGTCGCAGATGCTCTCAGTCGCATCCCTGAGAAGCATGTCAATTCTGCACATGATGGTGTGCAGGATCCCTTCATTCGCGCTCTTCATGCTGTGGCCGAGACACCCAAAAGCCCAACTTGGAAATGCCTCCAGCAAGCTACTGCAAGGGATCCACTGCTTCAGCTGGTCACCCAGCACCTCAAGCAAAGCACTCCCAAGTCTCACCTTCCTAAGTCTCTGCACTCCTACAAGTCAGTGTGGGAATCGCTCACTGTGGAAGATGGATGCATCTCTCGCGAAGGCCGGGTTGTACTACCCCAGACACTGTGGCGCCAAGTTCTTCAGCTTGCACACAAGGGACACCCGGGCATCGATCGAATGAAACGCCTGCTTCGCATCAGCTACTGGTGGCCTGGCATGGACTCTCAAGTGACGCACACTGTCAAATCCTGCCAGCCATGCGAGCAGAGCTCCAAGTCAACGCCAAGGACCAAGGTTCCAGTCCAGGAGCGACCAAGACCCACTACACCTTGGACTGAATTGGCTATCGACATTACGGGTCGATTCGCCAATGCTCCTGATGGTCGCGGCTATTGTGTAGTGCTCATCGACTACATGTCAAGTTTCCCAGAAGTGCTTTGGACTGAGGACACCAGCAGTAAAACCATCATCAACTGGCTCACTGAACTCTTTGCCAGATATGGTCATCCTGCGCAGATTCTCAGTGACAACGGTCCCCAGTTCACCAGCCACGCTTTTGTCAACTTCTTGACCAGCAGAGGCATTCGGCACATGCGCATCACTCCCTACAGTCCAGAACGCAATGGATTGGTTGAGAGGTTCAACGGCACTCTCAAAGGCGTTATCGAAACGCTACCTCCCGGTCCAAATCGTCACATTTGGGATGCTGCCGTGCTCGAATTTCTTGCCACCTATCGATCTACACCTACCGCTCAGAGCAAGAGCCCTGCTGAGTTGATGTTTGGCAGACAAGCACGATTACCGTTCCAGTTTGCTCAGCCGATTGCCAAGCCAGAGCCTACTGCTGCTAGCACACGGCCCAACCCAGTGCAGACTTTCCAAGTGGATCGCCGCCTCATTGGCAGAATTCATTTTCCTGGTCCATTTCGGAGGGGGGAGAAGGTTCGTGTGAAGAAGCCGGCAGTCCAAGTTCGCAAGGGTCAATCGCCATACACTCAACCACTGACTATCGTGGAAGTACTGGGCTACTGGACCTACAGGCTTGAGGATGGACAAGTTGTCAACGCCAGACACTGTAAACGCCACTACAGCGCCCCTCTTGCCTCAGATGATGAGCAACAACACACGAATCGTCAAGCTGGTCGAGCTGAAGTAGGATACGGTCCGCAAACGCCTCAGCCGCAAGCACCGCCTAACCAGTCGCCAGCGCATTCGGGAACACCATTCTTCACACCTCCGCAGCAGCAACGCTACAATCTTCACGACCGGCGGAAGATCCAAGCTCCTAAGCGCCTGATCTATGATAAATGACTGCTGCCATTTGTTTTGTAACCTTTCTGTACCGCCGGCTCATCACTCTTCTCTCTCTATGGAGGAGGGGGGTGGTGTCGTGTGAGTGTGTGTACGTACAGCGTATGTACGTATAAGTGTGCACGTGCGTTTCAGGTGTGATTCCGGTATTTGCATGTAATGGTGTTTTATAGAGCTGTCACCCCGCGCTAGGATTAGGTGTCAGCTCAGACTGTAAGGCCGCAACGGGCGAGCCGTCCTAATAGTCATTCTGGTCTGTGCCTCTATTACGTTTGCTGTGCCCCTAGCCTTGACAATCGTTAACGTGCGGCTATCTAAGTAAACCGCATTTGTTGCAACAGCCTCAGCCACCTACACTCGGTCACCGGCGCCGCGCAACCACCTAGCCCATAACAAAGATGTTTGTGAACACCTGCTGCTAAAGCAATTGACATGAGCTCTTCTCGCGCTGTCCAATCATCTTTTGAGGTCCAAATAGCTTCGGCTCTGTGCTGCAAAACATCACAGAACTCAGCCACGCTCAAGTCTCCTTGTTTCATTGAACACAATTGAATCTTCTGCCTCTGCTCTGACTGCTGTGGTCCCAAATCCGAAATCAGATACTGACACATCGCCTGATAATTTTGTTGACAAGAATCAGGTGCCAGCCGAACCATCAAAGCCAATTCTCCCATAGCTTCTTCCAACAGGTCACAGTTGAACTCCTCCGGTACAAAATGAACTCGAAAGAATCGGTCCAAGCGATCCAGAAAAACGTGAATGTGATCTGACTTGGGATTGAACTGGGGCAGGCTGATGAACGTCTTCCACGACTGATTATTATTATCTCGGACTTGTGGTTTCAGTTGTTGCTGTGTTTCATATGGTATGTATGAATCACGACCACGTCTGGTGTAGAAATCGGCCTCACTATCCCGTTGACTGTTCTTATCCCTTTGATTTTCTATTTCCTGAGACAATCCTCTCTCTCGACATTTTTCCGCTTCCACAGGCGCTCCACCAATTAAGTAATCGGTGCCCAAATCACGAGACCAATCATCCTTCGATTGTGAATAATAATTATTGGAATTGCGAGCTGCCTGCTTTATCAGTCTCAAACCCTACGCTAGCAGCAACTGCGGCGTGAGACTTTTGTGTTCTGATTTTAGCTTCCTGCAACGGCGCCGTTTTAGCGTGACCAACATTGCGCACATTGGTACCATTTAGCGTCAGCGGAGCCGCTGATTGGTTTCGCTTGTAATTGTGTTTAGATGTTTTGTGAGTAGTGTAATGTTTGTGTTCTCTAGAGCCACTACCATAACGGGTTCGATTTTTAGGCTCTTTTCTACTCAAATAATCTGTCAAGTTACCCTCCTCTCGACAGGACTGATGTCTGACTGGAGGCGATGCTTCGGTTTCAGACAATTCCTCCTCCGAAAACCCTTCCGAAAGCCTATTGTCCGAGACAAACGCCTCTTCACCGTCTGTTAAAGCTACGGGTCCAACATCGTGTTTTGGATCCGACGTCGGCTCAAAGTCAACTTCTTTTTGTTGTTGCTTTGCAAGTAAATTAGCTATGTACATGGGCAACTTACTAAACAATTCGTTGATCTTCATTTCCACTTGAGTAGGCAAATCCTTTAATCCCTGTATCACTCTTTCCACTTCCAATTCCCACTCTTCTTTGCTCATTCTTGCCATGTCTTTCACCAAACGGCTAGACAGGTCTTCTTCCTCTTCGGCTACTCGCTGGGCTGCAGTGAATTCTGGTCGGTTTTCTTTCCACTGTGTGCGTGTGTGTTCCTTCGTTCGCGTGTATGAACTGACTAACCCGAAATCTCCTTCGTCTAACCTCTGTCTGCTACCGCCAAGCACTGGAGAAGCAACGGAATCACTTGAGGTGTCATCTTCGACCGCAAGCTGTGAGTCAGTTGAGAGGTCTCCAATTGACGCAGCGTGTTTCGTTAGTGGTACATCGGGCGACACATCGAACGCGCGGCTCTCTAGCGGGGCGTTGGATTGTCCTCTTCTCGGTTCCTCACTACACGACAACCGACGGTGCTCAATGGTAGCCTGTCCAGTGCCAGAGAACTGAACTCTACAGATACCTCGGAGTGGAACTTGACCCAGGCCTCTCTTATGCCGTACACGTCCGGCAAAGAGTGGCTAAGGCCAGCTCCACCCTGGGTTGTTTGTCGAGAACGGTTTGAGGATTTGTGCCCCAAAATGTCTTTCGAATGCTCTACTTGAGATTGATTCGTTCTGTGCTCTTATATGCTATGCCTGTTTGTTATCCCTTCTTTAAACGCGATATGATTGTCCTAGAACGTGTCCAAAAGTTTGCATGCAAGTTAATTGCAAACAATTTTAACAAGCGCTACCCGGAATTACTAGAGGAGTTGATATTGCATCCTATCTACTAGGGTTCCGACGATATATCGATATCGATATCGAAAAGTCGATATATCGACTCCTTTTCCAATATCGATATCGATATCGATATCGCGATATTTCGCATCGATATTTTCGATATTTTTTTGTACGGAAAAGTAGGGAAAAAACAAAACTGACACCAAGTTTATTTCTCTGGAACAGTAAAAAACCAGTATATTATGGACAACCTAGAAATCAATGGTATAGTCAAAGCTAATAGTGGCATGATAGCTCTCAGAAACATCAATTTCTTACCATTCTCAGCTTTCAGACAGCAACGCTTAGGTTCTTAAATGTCTGCAGCAACACTGAAGAGCTCCTCCTTCAAGCAGGATGGCAGAAGCAGACATGGACTAGCATTTGGGCTGAGAGGTGGTAAATTTTCAAATTCTCAGGGGGTAGCGCCGGGCTGATGGGTGCTTGAAAGGATGGTAAGCAAAACTGTCCGATTTTTTACTAAAGTCAAGGTTTTTCGGCTTAATTGTCATTAAAATAAGTTAAAAATACGCTATTCTGTCACAGCTCGTTTATGCCTAATGAGGGTGGGGCATCGGCCTGAGCGGAGGCGGTCAACCTTTTCATTGAAAGGGCTTCAGAAGAGCCACTAACTTTTGTGCGATTCCCTACTTAATTGATATCGGTTTGTTGATTGCATCAGTACTTGAGCAGCGAGAGCAGTTTGCTTTGGATCAGTACTTGAGCAGTGAGAGCAAATTTTCAGATTTTCTTGCACAACTATAAATATCGATATCGATATCGATATCGATCGATATTGAGCTGAAAATATCGATATCGATATCGATATCGATGAATTCTGATATCGTCGGAACACTACTATCTACCGTGTTGTTTGCGAGTTTCGGTTGACTCTTATGTTCAAATATGTGTGTGGCGCGCGACACTTACCGGCAGGAACCTTAATTATTCAGGAAAATTTGGCCAGCCGACGCATTAATCACAACAAATCGTTTTATGTTCCGTTGTGCAAGCTTGAGCGCTCACGAATGTCATGTATTAACCAGTGCGTCAGGCTTTGGAATGCTTTATCCAGTGATGAAATTGAGTGTGAGCTTACTGATTTCTGTAACCGTGTTACCGTAAGAGAGACAGTGTGTTTCAGCGACTCCTTACTGCTTCTCCTGTTGCTCCGTTAGTTTTACCTGTTGATATCTGATAATGTACATACTGTACTAACGGTATACTAACAAAGGGCTGTCACACTGAAGGGCTCGCAAGAGCGGGTGGCGTCCTTGTCGGGTATGTGTACCTGATAAACTTATAAAAACAAAAAACAAAACACAGGGGCTGAATATCAAATTTATTATTAATAGTATTTTAATAGCATTTTAATAGTTAAATCATGTTTGACAATCAAGGAGTTACATAATTTTACCTCAGAAAATGATGAAAATTGAAGATTTCTGACTGCCCTCTGAATCTCGAATGTGTTTTCACTTGGAAATAGTGGAACTTTTCTCGCTAATAGGCATGACTGACAAAAGGACCTGAATCTAGTCAATAACCTATGTAACAGTCTTTCCTTTTAAAAATTTCTCTTTATCTATGCATCAATAGTTTTTTCTATAGCTACTTGTGTTTATTTATTTATTTATTTAGCTATGCAATTTAAAACCAGGTTCAGAGACAGTCATTTTAAAAAATGGTTATAAATTTCCACAGAAAAATGGTTCTATGTAAGTTGCATCTCTGATTAAATTTTCAACTATCACTAACAACTTCAAGCAAAAGATGTTGTTTTACAAGTTTGCTGAAGTGTGACCAAAACTTTTCGACTGCATTTTAGAATATACCATTAAAATGCTATTAAAATACTATTAAAATTGTTATTCAATAGTATTAATATTAAATCTAAATTAAAATTAACAGGGGACTATTATATTAATATTAAATTAAAATTAAAGTCGGCTAGTTCTATTATCTCATTCCAACAGACCACAGAATTCATCAATGGTTCATATTTGCATGGCGATATGTATCGTATGAACCATTTTTAGTTTGCATTTCGAATGATTCATCAAAAAGTGATAGACATTGATGAAATGTTTCATCAGCCTATTCTTCAGCATTGTTTCCCGCGTTTTGATGAAATGTTTCATCAAAAAAATTTTACCAGTTCATCAAGTTGATGAATAGTAGTGGACCATTCCCTGATGAACCATTTGACAATTGATGATACTACTCCCTGAGGAGTAGCGTCTGCTGGTAGGAGTTATATTAATATTAAATTAAAATATAATTTCACTATTAAAATTACAGTAGTACCGAGTAACTTTTGCTGAGTAAATTTACTGGGAACTACACTGCAAGACAATTCTCAGCCTCAGCCAACACGCTCATTGCACAAATCTGATCAGAGCTGTATTGAGTGATTTTCTTTAGACCCATGCTTCCCTGATCGTTTGTTATCTCATTCAAACATATTCCATGTGAGACTATCGATAGATTAAATACTTCCGCGAATCAGTTTTATCTAACCAATTGCGGTTCATTTTATTGAATTGAACTATTTATTTAAATTATTATAAGCTTCAGTAATATGTACACCAGATTGCACACACGAGTGCTTTTAGCACAGATCTTTTCCATTCAATGACTGCAGCCTGAGGTTATCCAGAGCAAAAGACGCTGGTCCACTGGTGAAATGTTTCTGACTAGCCACAATGTAGAACTAAAGAACATAGAACTGTAGAACATTCACGCAAATATAAACGTGCACAGTTTATACCTTTCTGGTGTTTCTGTCCAACTCGAATGTTGTCGATGTTCCACGCCATTCTCCAATGAGGAGACCGGGTCCTGCGAATTTCTTGCAGGATCTCAGAGTCAAATCCAGATCGTTCTCGCACAGCCATAGCTCACTGCCGTATGTACCTCGACTGTAGTCCACATGCATTTGTCTGTCTGAGTGAATCTCAAATTCTGGCGATTCCAACACTGCCTGCTTGCCCTTCTGTCGCAAAGTAGTGCCAACAAACGAGCTGCTGCCTAAATATCAACTTTGCTGCGGAATCGACAATTATTCTAATTGACAGCATCAAAGTACGATCCCACAGCAGGAACACTTACGGCCTGAGATTTTGACATTTCCGGCCACGCCAATTGATCGGTCTTTGATTTCAAACATGGAATTGGACCCATCTACCTTCATCGGACGGTAGTCACACCAGTCTCGGTCTAGAAATTTGGAAAAGTCTAATGAGAAAAAGCAGAGAACCAAAAGAAACCCACTGTCAAATTCGCAGGACACTTTCTGACATGCAACCGCATCTTTCTCGTCGTCAGACAGAGCACGTTTTGTTGTAGTTGTGGTGGTGGTTGTAGCTGGTGCAGTGCTCAGATCGTCCAATGTGCAAAGGTCGCCAATGATTGATAGCTCATCAGCCATTGCAAAGCCAGGTTTTGAAGCAGCGGCATGGATTCTCAGCTAAAAGTTGGAGGTTATAATTTGGTCACACACAGCTCTCACACCTTCCAAGGATCTTGAATAGGGCCTGGTACTGTAATCAGTGCAGGTCCTGGAGAAGCCGGACCTACCACTCGATCACAGAACAGTTCAGTTCCATCAGCTACATTCATTGCGCACACTCGCATAGTCACTCCCGGTGTTTTCCAGTACCTAAACGGACAGTGCTGCCAAATCGTGCTCCCATGCTGTCAACTCGAAGGAGTTCGATTCCGCAGCAAACTATTAGAAAACGAGCTAGAACATTGCACATACTTGAAAGTGACGTAAACATCGCCTTTTGAGCAAATCATAGGGTCACTGTAGAGAGATCCTTGCTGGCCAGGTTCATCGAAGCGAATGTATGAGAATCCACCAACTATGAGTTAGTTTATTTAAATTTTTGTTGAAAAACAGTTTGTTACCAGGAGCTTCATTAGTTCCGGTCAATTGATTGAGCTTCCGAGCGTCCAAGGTCCCACTTCCAAGTTCCCAGGGTACCTCATTTTCTGAATCACCACCACCACCACCAGATGCATCTTCACCGTTTCCCCACTGACACAAAACTCCCAAAACTCCAGAAGCTTCATAATCACAGTTCAGGGAATCTGAGTGCTCTACATAGTCGCCTGTGCGGCCATTGTCCAAACTTTTCAGTTCCATGAAGTCTCCCAAGTCCCATGGGTTCCTGGGTCCAGGCTGAGTGGTGGTCGTAGGCCGTGTGGTAGTGGTTCTTCTTGTGGTTGTGGTCTCTGTGCACAGTCTAGCCTTGTACTCTATGTCATCGACCGCAGCAAACCCTCCTTCTCCACGGTTGAAGTCATATGCTTCGAAGGTTATCTACAACAAAAATGCCAAATTCCTGAAACTTCACATTCGCACTGGCGCTGATTCTTACCACAAACTCATCATCGATCGGTCCATCTATTGCGGCCCGCACAGGGCCCGGAGAGGCAAATTCTCCCACATCGGAGCAACTGTAGATTTCGAAAGTTTGCAAAGCTCTCGCGCATACTCGCAACTTGGTGCCTGGGGTGAGCCAGTATCTAAAGGTGAGGCATAAATTAGCATAAAGTGGAGCGTGTGACTGAACCCTTTACTTGAACTGCACAATGCCGTTGTCCGCTTGACATGGAACTGGATCACTATAAAGGATGCCAGTGGGGTTTGAGTTTGAGGAGTCTTTGGCGAACTTGACAAAGGCGAACTTTCCGTCTAAAGAGGCAAGTTGAGAAGGGTAAATGACTGGGATGCTATGATATAAAACAGTTTACCAGGCAATTCGTTGCTACCGGTGTTTTTGAGCCACTGCTCCTTGTCAATCTGACCAGTTCCAGTCACCCACTGGAGGTTTCCAGAGCCGGGACCTCTTGCATTGGCCCATCTACAGTCGCTTTCCATTGTGTCACAATTGAGGTCGGTCCCGGTCAAGATAAACTGACCGGCTCGACCGGTGGCCATGGGAGCCTCCTTGAAATCAGGCCCCAAATCGACTGAAATTAACATATTACTCTTAATAACATGATACTCTTAATAAACAGACGTAGTACATTTGTCTGAGCAAACTTTTGCGTCGTATTTTATGTCGTCTATCAAAGCGAATGAGCCGAAAGGATTTCGGAAGTTGTGAGCTCGTATTCCAATCTGAAATATTAAATAAAAGCTGTTGAGAAAACGCCGAAATTCCTTTTCAATAGGTTAGGCAGATGGTTTAAACTTGATTCGACTACCTATTCAAAGTTTATTGCACGCACAAAAAAAATTAGTAGAATCAAATGCTTTGGAAAATCAAAATAAATAACATCGACATCATACAGTTTATCTAAAGAATTTGTCCAGTCGTTCAATTCAAACACTCGAGCATTTGGAAATTGGGGGCGGGCTTATTAGACCTAAACCCATGTTGGCCCCAGATAAAGCGTTTGATTGAAAGCCTAATAGGGCTTTCCGCACTAGTCTCTCTAAAACTTTATATACGCATGGTGTTAATGAAACAGGCTGATAGTTAGAAGGTAGAAAATTTAACTCTTTCTTAAATATACGACATACCGAAAGCAGTTTTCCAATCATCCGGTAATTGACTGGTTTAAAAAGATTTCGTAAACAATAAGTAAATTGGTACCCTTAAAGTAAAAGCCTGTAAACAATACGCTACGTAGGTACTAACCTGAAATGGTTCTGTCTGCGGCGAAATGATAACCACACATTTGGATCCAGATGTTTTCTTATGTGTACACTGTTGATTAGGACGAGATTTCACTTTAAGTGGTTTGGTCTTTGGTTCTAGGATTAGGACTTCAACCATAGCGGTGTGTAGCCAGTAACTGTAAATTTACATGTAGTTAGTTCACATATGTATGACATTGTAGAGGTAACAGAGGGTTTGCTTGCCGTCGAAGTTGAATTGATTTGGATTTGGAATGATTCTCAAAAATGATTATTGCTTGCCTAAAGCTGATAGTGCCATGATTTTTCTGGCACTTTATCGGACTGCTGAACCAGACGGCAGCCGTTCCCTTCACGCTTTTGTCCCCAGCCAGCAACATTTTCTCGCCGATTTTAGGAGCCAGTCCCGGTTGAAGTCCATTGTTCCAAGCTGTTTTTGTCTTTTCAAACAAATAAAAGTCCACGTGGTCTGTGACGTTGTCAGTGGGCGCATTGGTCCATTTACAGGTTTCTGTCTTTTGAAAGTCGCAGTTCAGCTCGCTGGCAGATTCGATGTACTCCTCAGAGTAAGCTGAAATATATGGTTTAATGGGCAATACAAAATTCTTATCACATTATGAAATCGTTTTCGTCAATTTCGGATCAAACCCAGGGATGCCTACCATACCAAAATTGTACTAGTGCTAAAATGAGACTTTGAATTTAGTACTAGTACCATACCAAACCAAATTCAAAACAGCTCCTTCTATACTATACCATACTATATAAAAGTCAAACGCCTTTACCAGATAATTTTAGTACTAGAATTATGATTTTGATAAGGCGTTTTCATTTACTAGCATGTTGGCTATATTTATAACACTTTTCAAATGCGTCAAAATATATTCTCAATCCTTCCTGCATGTTTTGATTCGAAAAAACTCAAGAAAGGTGGATTGAGCATAATTTCCAAAGGCTTTATGACATTATCACAGCAAACTACCACTACTGTACCAAATTCATACCAAAATCATACCAACCAAATTCAAACTGAATTAGCTAGTACTATACCATATCACATCGAATTCAAATCGCCAAGTTTATACTATACCATACCATATCAAATTCAAAGTTTGAATTTGGTAGGCATCCCTGATCAAATCTACGTTGTAGTTTAGAGCTATTCCCTCATAATAATATACACAGACTCACATGTAGTTTTCAGCTCTTTTTGATTAACCGTCAACCCCAACTGTCTGTCCAATTCGTCCAAACTTTCCTGGCTTCCCGGACTGCAAGAGAGAGCTAAAAATTTCGAGCTAAAAGAAATGGTTAGATAAAAATATGTAAAAACTACCTGAATTAACATAAAAGACGAGGATAAAAACTTTCAGACACCTTCTTAGGCTCATATTTAGTTGCAAGAGGACACTTTGTAACTTAACGCCCACAGAAAGAATTGAGAGAACTAAACTTTAGTGTAAATCTGAGACTGAATTTGGAGCGTAACACACACACACGTGTGGGTGGTCAAAACAGGATTCTGATGGGGGCAGTTTATTCTTTCGTTGTCACCAAACGGACGAGACATCCCTTTGGGCCAAGACACTAGTTTAATTGGCGATTAAGACGTTTTCCGATAACACCACAGGGTTTTTCCGAAGGCTACTTCATGACGACAATAGTTTTTCTCTTTGTAAAACCGTTATCTTTGCTCCAAATCAATCAGAGAACCGTTTCAAAAGCTTCCTCCTAGACTATATTTCACTCCTATGACTAGTAATTTTGAAAAGAATGCGCCTATTGTTGCATAACATGTGGTTAACTTGCCTGCTGAAAGGGACAAGTTTTTACAAAACCGGTCCCAAATGCTTAATTTGCATTTTGCACACATTATGATGGATATGTTGCTTCAGGTTTTATTGACACAGAATAAAACACAACTGCGATTAAGATATACGCCTAAAATCTCAAAGACTACCACTTCTGGCTCTTTGTAAAGAAAATCTTTTAGCGTCCTCAGTATACGAAAAAGTAGACGAAAAAGTCTGACGACTCCAGATTTTCTTGTCTTTGATTTCGAACCCCCAAGAACCATTTTCTTGTGATGTTGTAGTCACCTTTATGACAGGTAAAGTGTTGTAAACTAATTCACGCAACACATGCTGTTTTTTAGCACTTCTACCAAAAAGCAATTCACTAAAGAACGCTACAGAACCTATGAAGATTCCAAAACCGCAGAGGTAGAAAACCCCTTCTAGATATTTTACTTTCACTCTCACCCCTTTCATGTTTTGAGACTTGTCACAACTTCGGCCAAAGCGATACTTTTTCTGCGCGATTTCAAGAAAATTGGTTAGATCTTTGTTAAAGACAAGAGTCAGTTTGTTGAAAAGTTCTGCATAGGAGGGAGCGCTTTGTGCATTTGGGTGTTTCTTAAAGGCAAAAGCGCCTCTGTCAATCAAATCCTTCAGGCGAATTATCGTCACATTACAGTTCATTTTAGCGCCTGCGATTAAGCTGAACATAGACGAATACAAAACCAACTTTTGATCAGAATTTGCGATTTTCTCCGTAGCCTCCGTTACATTTTCAATCAAATCCGGTGGTTTGGTCTTAAAAATTCGGTTCAACTCTTGAAAACTTGGATGATTGCTGGTTTTGACCTGATTTAGAAAATAGGAACTTTGTTGATCGATCAATAATCGATAGTTTTGGTTCTTTACCGCCTCGATCAGAGAGTCGAGATCCTTAAAAGGAAAGATTTTGTTTAAGGCTACAGTTTGACTAACTAAAACTGCGCTATAGGTGCCGCAAATTATTATAGAGCATAACGCTAACGTTCCATAGAAAATCCGTCTCGCCCACTGCCATACACTCATATTAACTCCACGTTGAATGAGAATACCGAAGTTGTATAGAAAAATTCCACGAGTTTTTATCTAAAAGTCGCGTTCTTTGTTGACTTCAAATATTAGCATACAACGCACCTGCGGTTCCAACAAAAATCTGCATATCAGGTCCCACAGTACTGCTACCATAAACGTGAGAACCAAGTAAAACCAGACATCTCCTGAGAATGGTTTAGCAACGAAAAATAGATCATCTGTTTTGTCCCATTGCGTCTTTATCATCACCCCACTTTCCATATAAAACATCGGCATCGTGAAACTCGCGAAATTCCTAAACACTTTCTCACACAAATCTTCACACAGCGCGCGCAAAGGGCTACAGTATACCGATTACGGTAGGTTTCTACCAGAGTTGGTAGGAAAGTATCGATTTTTTCTTTGGTGACGATTTTGCCTATGATACCGTATTGAATGTCCACCTCGGTTGGCTTTAATTTACCCTGCAGTTCATTGGTCTGTACTAAAATGAAATTGACGCTTCAGTTAGACCAGTTTTAGGAACATATAATTACTAGTGATGCAAGCGGGAGCGGAATACCGGGATTCGGGAAAACCGGGATTACCGGGAAATGAGAATACCGGGAAAAACCGGGAAATACCGGGATTACCGGGAATATCGGGAAATCGATCAAAACGCATGCAGCATGATAAAACATAAATGTTTTCAACATCCGGCTTAGCTATTGATAGCATTTCTAGTCGGTTTTCTCAAGGATTTTCTCTCATAACGGGCTAAACTACAGTACACTGTGAGATCAAATTTATGTTGAATGGGTTAGTCAGTTGGTTTGGCAGGCACCAGGCAGCTTGATGTCAATTGGATCAAAAGAGTTGTGTAAGAATATCCAATCAATGAGTGGCTTTGCTCAATTGAAGGCCTTTATAAAGTTGGAAGCTTAGAACATAAAGTTTACGACCTAAACCAATACAAAAATATTTGGAACAAAAGGAAAAGCTGCAAAACAGGGCTGAAGTAGCAGTGATTTGAAAACTTATTCAAAGTTTTGCGTACCGCTGGTACTGGCAAAAGAAAGTTGGGTATACAGTAGATGTCACTGAAATACATAGTATCTGCAAAAAACTGTCAACACTGCTATAAAATATATTTCCCGATATTCCCGGTATTTCCCGGTATTAGAGAATGTGAACCGGGATTAGAAACCGGGAGTGAAAATACCGGGAATTCCCGGTTCTTCGGGAAATACCGGGATCCCGGTTGCATCACTAATAATTACCTTCACTATTGGACGTAATCAACGCAGAAGCATTCATTTTGACAAATTGACACAAAATCTGTAGTCGATGACAGAGTCTTCTGGTGAACTCAATACCCAGGCCCGGGTAGGTACAAGTAATCGGTCTGGAGGTGGGTTTGATACCGCAGGGGTACGCCCATGGTTCGTGCATCAGTACCCCGACCCTAAGTCCATCCCTTTGCAACTGCATTATATTCAATTTTTCGTCCAAAGTCCACATTTTATTCAGAGCCATACGACTCATATAAAAATCCTCGTTCCAGCTAGTCGCTGGAGCGTCTTCCTCAGGCGCGCCCATAAGCCCAAACTAGCGGAATCTGCCGTTTCCTGAATTGGGGAAACTGATATAATGGTGTTAATGGATTTATTCGGCAAGTCAACAGACAGCTTTCTTTGTACAGGCAAAAATCAATTCTGAATCACTCGTAACAAATTTTAGATGGTTTAGAATTATGTAAACACACACACACCAGCTATACTTTGGTGCCAGAGTAGCCAGGAGGCATGGAAACCACTCTACCGTCACTTTCATGTCCAATACAAGAGTTGGCTCTAAAGTTGACCGCCTCTTGTCCGTGCGGACAGGAGTTGATAAAGACAGGAGCGGGCATAAATTGATTCGACGCTCCCGCTCTGCCGCTCCTGCACTTGAACACAATCAGTCCGATGAGAATCACGATGCCCACCAGAGGCAGGGCCATCCAGACCGTCGAGAACCCGAAGCTCAGATTGAAGGCGCCCTTGGTGCTGGCTTCCTCTTCTAGCAGTTTGCGCCTGAAATAGTCTTCCACTGCTTGCGTTTCGGCCAGCACGCGTTGCGACTGATGGTTAGTGGCTGAGGCGGCCCAACGGTTGTTGGTGTCGTTGTAGATTTTGCCCAGAAAGAATGGACTCTCCCTGCAAGTGCAATCCCTGCTCTCTTATGCTAATTTTTTCTGGCATGTTAGGAATGTGTCAGGTGGGGTTTGCACCCCAACAGTCAGAGGACTTTTAGCAGTGTTTAGCTATCAAAATCGCCAAAACCTTCCCTTGAGGGGTAGGAACGCGGAAGGAGCGGCCTTTACCACCGAGGTCCGTGTACAAATCCTATGTACGTACGTACTGTAGTTACTTATAGTTAGTCAATGTCACAGGTCTGGGCCGCCTGGGGAAGGGAGGTGTTGGGAGGTTACCGTCAGAAGGGGTCGAGAGGGTTTCGCCCAGGGAGGGGATCAAAAACTTCAAAAAGCTCCAAAACGCCTGCAAATTCGTTTCTAGCACGTATTTTTCAGTAGAGGAGGCTAAAAACCGCTATTTTTCGCTGCCAAATAGCGCTCTAGAGCCAAAACCAAGCAAACAATGACAAAACGGCTTCTAAAAACACCAATTTCTGTTAAATATCAGCAGTGGAAACGGCAAATTCGGTTTCCAAAGCGAATTTTAAGCTAAAAATTTGTGATTTCTGAGCCAGTTCGTTCGTTAGTACTGGAGCTGTTACTATACCAAGGAAATATATCGGAAGTCCTCTTCATCATTCAAATCGTTTGCGGTTTTCGACGCGAATTCATTGAGTAGATACGGTAGCATGGCAATTTACGGTGCGAAGTGGATGCAAGTAAAAGCTAACTAACGCGACGACGAATCATACAAGACCACTTGCCCCCTTGGTAGGGCCGCTGATCTGCTTAACTTAGCCTAACCATACGAAGGTCTACAGCTAAGCTAGAGCGTGAACTAATGCATGAATTAAATCGTGATTCTATAACTTAACCTAGTACAAGCGAAAATCTAAATCGGTAATTGTGCCGAGGGGCGGTACTGTCCGAGTACTACTGTTGCTTGGGTATTGGATTTTTGGGATTCGGTACGGTATCGGTAGGTACTAAAAAAATACCGATACCCAGGTATCGGTATCGGTAGGTATCGACAAAAATATTCGGTATTGGGTATTTATTCGGTATTTTTCAAAAAAACGCGAAAAAAACGAGAAGCAGCTTTTTTACGCTATCTGCAGCCTCCTTGTATTATGTACGGAGAGTGACAAATTTTAATAACGGCAAATTTACGACTTTTTTCTATCATTTAGTGGCCAACAAGAAATTCGTACACAGATCAGGTGACACAACAAAATGACAGCGACCAATAGAAGGACTGCGAACACATCAGAAATTGACATAGATTCTGCCCTACACAGTTACTACATACGGGTTACTACATCTCGAGCTAATATCACTTTAACTAGCTGAACTGAGCAGAAGTAGAGACCGGACAAGCACGGAATGTAAAAGAGATCACTAAAACAAAACATCTTCGACAAGAAATCGATTGACTTTGAGCATAAGTTCTTTTTCAAGATTACGAGCACCCAGGCGGTGGCGTCGCCTACATAAAGCTATAGAACACTGGGAAAAAACCCGCTCAACAGAAGCCGAACTGGCCGGATGGATAAAAAATCGAAAGCACACTGACTGAGCAAAGGGTACACATGCAATTTGGAGTTCCACCAAACCTTATATTTAGACACCTGCGATGAACTAGAGGCTTTCTCATGATCGACAGGTCGTAAACAGTCTGTTCGGCAGCTGAACCACTCTGTTGACCAACACCTCTGTCAGAATCTGCCAATGCCTTGCGAGAGGCCACATACTTCCGGTAAATCTGAGGATGCTTGCTCTCCCAAGTGCTTTGTAAGATTCCCAGTGTACTGTCCTTTGTAGTCTTTCAAGCAGTGATTGCACTTGACAGCGTCTGGTCTCCTTTGACGATTTTGGTGAATTCTTCTGCGGCAAAACTTAACTTCTGGCCAGGTAAACGACCAGGAGTAGACGAAGATGGGCAGACAGAAGCATTTTCTTCGGTTGTACCGGTGTCAGCCATAACCACATCCTCATCGTCTGATGCTTCGTCGCTGTTTTCCCATAACAGAGCTGGCTCCTGGCTAATATCTACCACAGACTCTCTACCACAAACAGAACCCTCAGAAGGCCTACGGCTAGTCCTCTTTGCACCCACCAAGAACTTATCCATCATCTAGTCTAAACAAATCGAAGAAATCCTAAATCCATCTATCTTTAATTAGCAAAAGTCACAAAACACGTGCATTACAGTTTTGGCCAAAAAAGACTGTCTGGCCTTTTTTTCGAGTTTTCCGAAGAAAATTCAAATGGCAGCCATTCCGTCAATTTTCAGTCCAATAAAAAGTTTTTTACATCATTATTATTATTTGTTAAAAAAAGTTTGTTTTGACCAAATCCTAGCCGGCTAACGGATTTCTTCTTCTACTTTCAGAGAAGCAGAAAATTTTACATTGCCAAAATGAGGTGAGAGGTCTTTTCTAGCCAACACTGCATTTAAAAAATTGGCCCTGATTAAAAAAACTAAAATTGCTGTAGCAACCAACCCGGCAAGCTAACTTTGTTACCACCGACAAATTCAAAATCGCAGAAAAAAGGGGGTTTGCGCAAATTAAAAATTGTATTTTGTGATGGTATAACACACTATCCCCCAAGGTGCAGACAGCGTACTTCCATAACCGAAGTTTAGACTGAAACTAAGTCTGAGCTTAAAATAAAGCTCCAACGTGACTCTAAGCATAAAGCCTAAACTTGAATCTAGACCTATGTTTAAGCGTAGTCAGCCTTAACACAAACCTGAACTAGCTGGTAATACTGGGGGTAGTTTCCGAATACGTGTTGTTGGTCTTCTGATGAATTGAGGATTTTGAGCCCCAGGCGTTGGCAGCTAGCTATCATATAGCAACAAAACAGTAATTTCTGCGTGCCAGTTGCGGTGCTTCCTAATTTATGTAATTATGCACTACTACATTGTGCTTATTATATGCTTTGTACGCGAGCATTGCGCAGCAATTTTTTCAAAATACCGAATCCGAAATACCCGGGTATTGGGAAAATAATCGGTATACCGGGTATCGGTATTTTTCGCAATACCCAGTAATCGGTAGGTATTTATTCGGTAGGTATTCAAAAAATACCCATTTTTCGGTATCGGTACGGTATACCGAATCAACAGTACCGAGTACAAATTCTAGGCAAATTTTGCAAGGACCTTACATTTGTGTAATTTAAGGTCGCGACTCACGACAGTCACTTGATTTTCAGGAAAACTTCGGATAATTACAGATTTCCATGGCATAGTACTTATATTTTTGGGTCTGGAGTCCCTAAACTGTTTCGGGGGTGGGGGTCAGTGGGGTTAGTCTTTCTGGCTTGGAGTAACCCCGAAACCCTCAGTACATGTATGCGACTGAGTGCACTAGACCGAAATGAAACAACAACTCACTTGCTATAACGGCCGGTACCCATAGTAAAATCAGAATCGATCCTCTGTACGTTGCTGCAAGTTTTAGTAGGCGGAATCGCCTTTCCCTCTGTCCAGTAGAAACAGAGACATCGCGGAACCAGCAAAGAGTTGGACTTGACCACTTTCGAATCTTTCTTCACGTCCGGACACTCGTAGGAGAGCGAAATGGTCTTGGGGATCCAAATATTGTTCTCGGCGGTGAAGTAAAAGTTCTGCACTGTCTTAATCTGGTGTGCCTTTCTAATGCACACTTGCCGGGCGGTCGGACCACCCAGCAGCACTTCTTTCATGCATTGTTGAAGCAAAGTAGCTTTGTGATTCTGATGACACGGTGCGTCCTCTAGGTACTTCTTTTTCTGGATGTCTTGAGCGAGGAATTTCGGAATCTCCGTGATCATTTCACCACAGCGAAGCGCGTAAGCGTCTTGAGCGTGAACGGCCAGGAACTTGTTGGAAATGTTGACGGGAACGAAGTGGAATTTGAATAGCTCGGCGGTGTACTCGTGATGCAGCGAGTTGAAAGTGACGTTGACAGTGACGTGTGTGTCGTTCCGATGAACGTTGTCCACCTGCCAACTGTCCGAAAGGGTGGCATTTAGTTTCTGTTGAGTCAGTTTTCGCGTCTCTTCCAGCACTCCAGAAAGGTTGATTAGGATCTTTCCGAATAAAATTATGTCCGATTGTACGTAGTGGAGAAACATCAGCTCTGAGAAGCTCAATTGCCATCGGAAGGTGTTGATAAAAAGTAGGTTGAAGTTTGTGTTCTCTTTTTGCATGTGGTGTTGCTAAAATTAGTCAATTTTCACATCACCTTTGAATACCGTATCTTTAATTGTCAGCGTAAATTAGTAAACGCCTTTCACACTACTACTCCTACCGTATCTGTCACACAATTATACGGTATAAAGGTTACCTGTTTAAATTTTTCCGTAATTCTATCATCCTGAACCTTCGCCCCTTCGGCCAATCTGACAGCAATGTTGCTCATGATCACGTGACCCTGATCTATGGCTCGTTTCGGCCGGAAGATCTCCTTTTGCTTGCACATCTGTCGCATTTCCAGCAAAGTCAGACATTCCAGATAGAACGGGTCGCTGTGACTGGTGATATGGAAACAGACGGCGCAGTTTTCTTGACTGTCTTCCATGAATAGACTCTTATCGGCGAATCGGTCACAGTTCTTCTTGTACACTGGGACGGCCGTTAGGCCTGGGAACTGCTTTTTGAACCTGAAACGTACGATTTCGGCTAAAAACGGTGGAGATTGGCTGGCGCTAAGGGCCTGCTAAAGCTAAACATAAATAAAGTTTGAAGATTTCAATCACTAAATGTAGTGGGCCTACATGTAACACGTCCGGGGAAGAGGGTATTTCAGCCTGCCAGGTGGGGGTCCGGGAGGGTTCGCCCGTTGTGCAGTTTGTACTGTACTGGAGCCGCTACTGGTAGTTGTATATTGGGCTCGGATGTAGGGGAGGGGTTTGTCTTCCAACCTAAGGGGCAACACAAATCCCTAGTACATGATGTATGGTACTGTGGTTGGGAACAAAACCGCATATAGCATTCTAATTTCGAAATCAGTTTAGATTACGCAACTCCGTACCTTTCAAACAGCGAAGCCCTAGCTGTCTGCGCATATTCACATCTAGGCTCAGCGTACTCCTTCATGCCAGGCAGCTTGGGCATTTGAAAAGTGAATTCCACAGTCACTGGACTGCTCCAGTAATAAGCGTCAGCTACTTTTAGGTACTCCACTCCGATGTCCAAGTAGTCCAAGTTACTCGAAGAAGCAGGAGACACCAACAGACCGACCAAAATAGTTATCATCATAGCTCAACCAAGCACAGTAGTTGGGAGGATGGACAATGATTGAGAACTGCGTCAATGTCAATGACTCATGCAGACTCCGCCCAGCCGGCCAATCAGCGCGCGAGCTTGTTTACGTCAGTCAACGTAATCGATTTTTTTGCCGTTCACCGTTTACAAAACCAAATGGCGCAACAGAGCGCTAGAAGGATGGTGAAAATGACGCAGAGGAAGGCGGTTAAATTGAATTTCCAGTCGAATTTGAAGCCTTTATCTTCGGGGATCAGTGGTTGGTCTGGTTTTTCCTCGCAAGTAGCCTCGGGCGATAGACTTTTGAAATTGCCGCGAAAACAGCAGTTGGCGGTGCGAAGAAAAGTCAACTGAGTGTCGGGGTTGATGTAAGTATGCAGATCTCTGAGGTCCATTCGAATCCCATCTCGGTCGCAAGTCAAAACTACGGTAGTGATGTTACGACAGTTTGAGGTCTCGGGCGGAAAATGCAAATAGTTAGTGCAGGCAACGAGGCATAGACGGTAGAGCAAAGTACAACTCATCTAGACCGGCATAACGATGGCTACCTGAAAAGGCAATAAATTCAGTCGCAGCACAATGGCGGGATTAAGTGACATAGGTTTGCCTAAAATATTACAGCGCACTGGCGTTAAAATAGCATCTGTCCTAGCAACCCTAACCCATATGACAGTTATTAGCGCGAGAGAAGCCATATAAATATTTAACCGGAGGAGGCTGAACGCTCAGATTTCCTAGCTAATAGCTTCAAGAGTAAAGCTATGCATTTGTGAGTAAGAGGTGATAAAAATTCAAATTATTGCTGCCCGGCCGGAAAAGGCGCAGCACCCATATACAGTAGTAAGTGCGGCTTAACAAGCGGGCTGGGAAGGCAGGGCTAAATTGGCTGGGGCTTAACTCCTGGTCAATTATTGCAGGCCCAGCGCGCTTGGACACTTAGCAGCGGTGCTCCGAAAATCGAAACAACAAAATCAGATAGCGGACGACCGGCTGAAATTGGGTTGCCACCTTGCAACCAACCAGCTTAGCTTTTCGTCTAGTAGGTTAGGCTCAACAATACAGCAGGGGTCATTTCAATTGGTCGCCGCCGATTCGTCCCCAGTCATTTGGTCGCTGACCCAATTGGTCACCGGTTCAATTTGATTTTTTTATATCAGATGGTTTGCTAATAGACATATGAGAAACAGATATGCTGGCATGAAACCAATCGTTTGGTGACTACTTATTCGCGACCAAATGACCCGCACTTTATCATTCGCAATCTATATAGAGACCAATTTGTCGCGACTAAATATCTGGCATGGCAACTGATCGTTTGCGACAAAGTTTCTGGTTAACTAATAACTTGCGACCAAATGTCTGGTGACCACTAATTCGCGAGCTAATACCTTGTAACAGGCGAAGGGAAGGGAAGGGAAGGGAAGGGAAGGGAAGGGAAGGGAAGGGAAGGGAAGGGAAGGGAAGGGAAGGGAAGGGAAGGGAAGGGAAGGGAAGGGAAGGGAAGGGAAGGGAAAGCGAACGGGAAGGAAAGGAATGGAATGGAATGGAATGGAAAGGAAAGGAAAGGAAAGGAAAGGAAAGGAAAGGGACAGACAGACAGGCCAGCGTAATCTACAGCGAGGGCGCGCAATAAAAATCGTCAGACTATTATTTGATTTGTTCAGGCGCATGTTTGGCTTTGTGTCCCCCACGCATCGCCGGCCGACAATATTCGAAATGGCCTAGCGATGGCCACTTTTCACTGCACAAATCGAACAATAGAAGGGAGGGTAGAGTAGTAGAGAGTGGAGAGAGCTAGTAGGAGACACTTTTTGAGCGTTGACGCGCAACAGATGCAATTTGCAACCGGGTGCAGTGATTCAATTTCGCCCACCCCTCCGACCACCCCAATCTTCGAAATCGCAGCGGCGGGACCGTTTCGAATCGAATTACACGGCCGGCGACTCAGACTGATTACTTACTGAGCAGGCGCCGACGCTCTGAAAACAAATAGACTGCTGTTGGATGGGCGATATTAGAGTTTTAAATCGAAACTGGTGGTGGCCTTCGTTCAAAATGTCAGATGGCCACCAGCAGCTGAGAGCCGATGAAGCTGTCATAAATGCGAGGGTTGTGCAAAAATTGAAAGCAGTTTACTCGCTTTTCTGATTTTCTGTAAACTCAGGGGACCGATAAATAGAGAGTTCGATGATTCTACATTAATCTTAAGATTTATGGCCTTTGAGAGCGCGGTTGAATTGATGATGTCAGATATAGAATTGATGCCACACACTGTTCGAATCTAATGCACAGTTTACCTGTTCCTCAACTTTTTCTTGTCAAGCGAGAATGGCCTTACAGCTCAGTAGTCCAGATACTCTTGTCTACTAGTGCCACCTGGGCACCTATAAATACTGACTAGAAAACCTTGACAAATGACGGCCGATCTACACTTCTTTCTGCCAGTTCGGTGGCACTGGCACTTTATCACGACGCTCTACCGCGCGATCTAGATTTTAGATATCCATGATAGAGCGGCGTGCTAAAATGCCAGGTACTGTGATTTTACTATCACGTTTTATTCAACAATGAGGCCAAAAATCGTAACTTTTAGCAGGCATAGGCAAATTTGGTTGGAAGGCAATATATAGGAGAACAAAACCACGAAAATCTTTAAGATAATATCTGTAGATATGTCTTAAATTTCCGTTAGCTACGAAAAAGTCATGGTAAGCTATACATTACTGATTTCTGAGCCCAGTTTGTCAGTACTGAAAGCTTGAGCAGGTAATAGTACTTCCTAACTGCTGTTTAAGGTTGCGGTCCTAAAGAGCAAGTATTGTACAATGTAGGAACGTCATAGATAGAACTGCTTGTGGTTTACAGTACGTTGCATTACTGCGCTAGAGCACTTAGTAGAGAAGGTTTCTTCTTTACCAATGCCTTTTTGGTCAGTGAAGCATTAGTCTGACTTGTTCAATGAATTCATTAAGTCTTTCTGAACTTTACTTATGAAAGCAACTGTAAGATTTATTGCTAGCGGTGAAGTAAATGGAAATGCAGAAGATAAAAGGTTCTATCTAAGCTACGAATACCAATATCCCATCTGATTGGAGCTGGTAGAATATCTACTCAGTCCTCGTTTGATTGGTTTCAAGCTGGTCGGATCATGAACTTTGCTCTAATCTCCCTTTTGGTGAGCCTCTTGTAGGTACTACGGTTGATTTGTATACCGAACTCGTACCGAAAATTGATTAGTTTGATAACCTAACCTACCCAATAAATACCTGCCGATCTCAGGTATTATACTCAGATGTTGCAAAGATCGAAACCAGTGCGTTTTATGTTCTTTATGCTGAAAATCGAGTCTTAATTGAAGTACATATATAGTCTTTCCACCTATAAGACCCGGGTCTTATAACTGGTGCAAAAATGTGACCCCAAATTTGGGCTTTTTCCAGTTATAAGTAGGGATGGGCACGAAATTTAAATCGGTTTAAATTTCGTATTCGTTAAATCAATATTTGCCCATTTTAATTTTCGTATTCGTTAGTCGATACGAAAATCAAAATGCCTAATTCGTATTCGTACGAGTACGAAAATTAATTTTCGTTACGACGATACGAGTTCATTTTGTTCCAGAAAAATTAATTTTCGTATTTTGCGGGTATATTATGGAGTGCAAATAGGGACCCAGTTCTGGCTTGTCTGCATTAAAGTAAGCCTTAAAATATCAGTTCTAAATGGATAAATTGTGTAAAGCACGAACTTGCTGCTAACGCTACGCTAGCTTGTTTTGATCATTGTATGTAACGCAATGCTTATACACATGTACTGTAGGTATATACATACAGTACATGACAGGTAGTATGCGCTTTGAACTAGGAGATTGTCCCAACTGTTTCAAGCATAGGAAAGTACTGACTCAAGATAGTGTATGTATGTATGTTGTATGTACGGTTGGACGAAATAGTGTCAGTAGTTGCGCCAATATGAATAACTCCTTTGCAGTATCTACAGTAAGTTAAATTATGCTTTCTGTAATACTTGCTCAAGCCAAAAAATGCTTTGGACATTACATACAGTAAAAATGCTCTTTTTCACGTTTAGAATCCGCTAAATTGCTAATAATTCAGCTGATTTATTGCTAGGTATGCGTAAAACGTAAATTAAAATTCGCAACGAAAATTAATTTTCGTATTGGCTCCATTTAGTTTTCGTATTCGTTTAATTTTCGTTTCTATGTTTTTCTAATTTTCGTATTCGTATTCGATACGAAATTTAAAAATCCTTGTTTTAATTTTCGTACTAGTACGAAAATTAATTTTCGTGCCCATCCCTAGTTATAAGAGCCGGTCTTATAGGTGGAAAACTGCGGTAATCAAATCTGTATGTCTACATCGATGTACATACAGTATTAGTTTCGTTTGCTTACTGTTCGTTAGATCTCTATACTTCATGATACACACTTACAAATCCTTAAAACTGTGGTACGCATGGAAACAAACTGTATCTCTTAGCCCAAACTATTTAAAGAAACGATTTTCACTCGCGCGAAACTAAAACAATTTCAGAAATTGCTAAGAAAAAGTGTAAATCGAGCGTAATTAGCCGACATACGTACACGTACCGACGCATTGCTGGTTACGCCAAAAATATACATACCGAACAGATTCATAAAAATCCCATACTACAGTCAGGCACTTAACGCCGTTCATGGTACCGGCACCATTATGGTACCCCTACCCATGGCCATGGGTGCCGGACCATATATATGGTGCCGGTACCATATAAGGTGCCGGTACCATATATGGTACCACTACCATATATGGTACGAAATCTGAACAGAGTGGTACCATATATATATATGGTACCGGAACCGGTAAAACGCGAAGGTAAGGGCACCTTATATGGTACCGGCACCATATATGGTACAGTCACGTCTCGTTAATCCGGACCTCGTTAATCCGGATGTTCGCCTTCTGGACAAGATTAGGCCAGGTCCCGATTTTCCCCCATGTTATATGACTTGTTAATCCGGATCCGGATTCGTTAATCCGGACAGAAGATTTCGGGTCCCAACTTCGAAATTTGTATGGTAAAGTGATTCATTAATCCGGATTTGGTTAATTTGGACAAAATCCATGCGCAATTTTTCAATTCAGGTGTGAATTTTCAATTGAATAATGCTTTTCGTTGAGTCAGAATGTCATTATTTTTGCCTTTTTTGGAGCAATAATCAGCTGAAATAAGTATTTGGGTTTTAATTAGGACGTACAGCTGCAGAATCTGATATACAACTAACAAAAGGCAGTCATTTAGGCCTTTGACCCGAAAAACAGTGTTTTAGCTTTGATTCGTTAATCCGGAAATTCGCTAATCCGGACAAAATTGGCCGGTCCCAACTTGTCCGGATTAACGAGACATGACTGTACCGGTACCTTATATGGTACCACCACAGACCTCGAACGTGGGGGTACCATATATGGTACCGGCACCATATATAATGACGGTACCATTATATGGTAGCACTACCTAAGGCACCTTATATGGTGTCGGTACCATAAACGGCGTTAAGTGCCTGACTGTACTAAACCTATTCCTGAAAATCCGATACCCAAACAGTAGTGTATCTACGTAGATTGTACATGCTGAAGAGAGTTTTACTGGTCTGCACACAAGTAAGTACGGTAGTATTTTAGCTGGTAAGCGCACTGTGCAGCACTGTGACGGTCGGCACTGAAGTGGACAGTGGTCACTGGGACACTGAAGAACCACTTGATCGAATGGGTAGGCACCGTAACAACGATTTCTTCTGCTTCTTAGTATTTGAACTGATCTTTTCAGAAAGAGACTGGGTAGACCCGGAGATGCTTTTCCGTGTTCCTTTTTTTGACGAATTTGGAAATGCTCAAGATCTTGACGGTCGACCGCTTCGTAATGGTTGGTGGCTTCGCTAGCAACATCTCAAACAACCTACCAGGTTTGCTATAATTTCCAGTTTATTCCATTTAAGAGCCAGTTTAAGTTACTCGCGACCCATGCCTGAAGTAAAATGGACAACTTTGAGGCGAGGTTCTCCGATTTGGCTCAAATTTTGCATGCAGACATATATTCATGTAAGAAACATTACCTGCAATTTTCAGCTTCCGGGAGGCCCCGGTTCCGGAATTAGAAAAATCAGAAAATTTCGGTTTTTCGACAATAACTCGCTTACTTTTCGTCGTAGCGAGTTGGGAATGGCATTTTTGAAATTTTCGCGTCACGCTCGATCAGGCTAAGTGATTCAAAATAATTTTTTCGAAGAAAAATTTTTTTCTGCTCCACTGGAGGGCTGATTCCAGGAAACCTAGAGTCCGGACAGGTCTAGAGATGTCCTAAAATTGTAGCGCTATCTTTTCTCTACAACATATAAAAAATGAGCAAAATCGCTTTGTACCGCAAATTGAGAAAATTGAGCTTGAAAGTTGAAAATCAAGGTCCCGGAACGAAAAATACCATATGCGCTGCATAGTTTGGGCAGCTGTATCTCGGGCACCATTAGACCGATTGAAACCAGGTTACCGGCAATAGAGCCGCCTTTTTGTGCTCTTTTCAATGGTTTTTATTTATGCTTAATACATAACGTTTTTGGCGGGAAATTCAAATTTTACTATTTTTCTTTCTGACAACATTGATTGTTTGTGGTCTCTGAAATTGTATGTGAATGTTTATGTTTCTTAAATTCTTTGATCTTTGATTGTATCTAGCTATATGGTATTAACTGGTACTCCATTTGCCATAAAAACACACTCAAGTCGTTTCCCACTCCTGTGACCTGTTGGCAAATGATTGTCAGGGATTGCTGGCCCTAGATAGCAGACAGAATGCTGTCATAATTGCATTCCGAGGTGGTACACTAACCAAAAGAAGCCGTTTTCCAACTACACCAACACTCATTGGTGGAAAAGTCAATAAAGTAGTGTGGGATGCACTGCATCCGATCTGGCAACCACTGAAGCAGATTGTTTATGAAGTTTCCATTCAGTTTCCGCTGCATAGCATTATATTCACTGGGCATTCATGGGGTGGCGCACTGGCTATGCTTTCTAGTGTTGACTTAGCGCATTCTATACCAACACTGAAGGAAAAAATGAACTGTACACCTATGGTCAGCTGAGGCTTGGAAATTTCAAATTTGCTCAAAATCTATTTCTCTGTGTGTGGCGCGTGGTGCATCGTGGGGATGAGATCGTCCAAACGCCTCAGTGTAGCGGATGTAAGAGCATTGCGAAACAAATAAAACGGGATTGCACTGCAAATTTTTTTCTTTCAGTCCAGCTAAATGAATGTGCCTCCTCCTTGAACGGCTGTTACCATGCATATGTTCTACGTATGAGAATGGATCGCTGCTAAACAATTAAAACTAGAACTATCAACATTCCATAAAGTTGGTAACTGAGCTTTACCCCTAACCCATTTCCAGTGCTAATGGTGATCATTGTGTAAGAAGCGTTAGTGAAAATGGAAATGTAAGTTTCAGCAGACCATCAATATTATTTTGGCCGAAATGTGCCAGATTTTTGCTGGAGAAAGATAAGAAACAATTTTACGGCAAACACAAGTTGTGTCAACTGTTTTCATGGGTCTTTGTGTGGCACAAGGAACTGCATCTGGATCATTAAGAACCACGAGTGTCATTCGCTGTCCAGAAGCTGTCACTGAAGCTGTTCAAGAGAAATCAATAAAAAGCATAACCAGTTGCCCAATGGAGGCATATTTACAACAGGATCAGAAAAAGTACAAGTGAAAAACATACAGTACAGTATCATTTAACGAATAAAAACCTGAAACCTGGGGATTTTCAGAGACACATCTACGCTACCAGTATTGAGTGCACACCACAGGGAGGCTGCACAACTACAAGTATGTAAGAATTGGGGACTTTCTCCATGCTGACGGAAATTTCCCAGCATTCACGATCGAACTGTTGTTCAATCCATTAAATGCGCCCAACCAAGTCACAGTATACCACATCAGCTTGACAGCACCGATGCCAAGAAATCGTGTATCGGTCTTTGCACAGATGCTGCCTGTGTTCAAAGAAGTACATACTCGACTTTTTCAAAAAAGCACAAAACACTGTAAGCACGAATTTCAGGTACATGGACTCCGAATTTTCCCTATAGCAGGTAAAAGAACAGATGCTGTTTATATAGAGGAAATCGAACTTCCACCGACAAATGGAAATAATAATACAATCACATTTCGCATTCAAGAATGGTTTGGATTTTGGAGCACAAACCCAGAAATCTGCATACATGAATGGCATGGCATAGGACTTGAGAAGCAAGGTATCTACAGTACAATGTGGGTAAGGAAGTAGCTCAACTCTTTTTCAAAATCTTCAGAAAATCTGTTTTTGATCAGTTTTCTGACAAGTGCTATTGCACAAAGTGGAACTAATCTAGTGGGGCAGAAACTGTACATCAGTTTACGAGGTGCGGCAGGCTGAACAAACGCTGTGCAGCTGCCCAGCAATCCCATCCACACAGGCACAAACATCACTTATGCACTTTGGGCAAAAGATGTTGGTGAAATTACTTCAGTTCAAGGCTTTGTTGACAGTCAGAATGTTCGTTATCCACACAGAGTGTACAACACCTGGTAAGTCGTTTTGATCATAACTAAAACACAATCAGCCCAACTTGAAGCCAGACATGGGCAAAGAGCGGCTGATGCGGGTTGACCCCCATCAGGAATTTTTTGCAAGAATTTTGTGTGGAAAGTTATGATAAAAATATGCCTAGATTAGGTGTAAATGAGCTCAGAACAGCTTATTTTAACCTATTTTAACGAAACACAGGCCAAAAACCTTGATTTTATTTTATGCAAAAATCGGAGTTTTTGGCTTACCGTCCCCTCAGGCGCTCCTACCCCCGTCAGGAATAGAAAATTCCACCTCCCCCCATCAGCCGAAATGCTAGCCCATGTCTGCTTGAAGCCTAGAGCACAAATTTCTTATTTAGGGTTGTTTCACGCGTTTCTGTTGGTGTACTGCCTGTGCGCAGATTTTATACACTCAACATACCAACACAGCAGCAAAGTCTGAATCAAAGTCATTTCTTCCGCACATGGCGTTTTCAGTAATGATGATACCTGGTTGGTATCAGGGTTGTATATTTTTCCGAAAAAAACCTCGGCCTGTTTTTTTCCAGTTTTTTTCCGGTTTTTTCCGGTTTTTTTCCTAAATCGCGGAAAAAAACTCCAGCCCAAGTTCTGAGTATCCTAGGCTGGTTTTATGATTCCTAACGCTTTCTAGCGCCTTCCTCAGTCTTGTTAGACCAGAAATACACGTGTTACATTGATATAAATCACGAAACAGGCATGAAACAGTGCCTGACAGGTTCCATGAATAACGCTATATGCAAATTTTCTTACAGCAGTTTGCATTTTTGTTTTTTCATGCCAAATTTGGTCTTTTTTGTTGTTTTTCTAACAGTTTTGAGTCAGCATGGCCTATTATACATAGCAAAAGTCCATTTTTTAAACGAAAAATGACGTAAATTAGCTATTTTTAGCTTGAGTTTTTTTCCGCGATTTATGTTTTTTTCCGACCCTTAGGAAAAAAACCGGTTTTTTTCCGAAAAAAAACAGTTTTTTTCCGGTGTTTTTTTCCCACCTCACATTCCTGGTTGGTATATTGTCCAATAAGTTTTTATGTCAAAATGAGTATCAGTGAAATACTTTATATGTAGACACAATCAAAGATGCAGTCTTTAAGAAACATAAACATTCACATACAATTTCAGAGACCACACACAATCAATGTTGTCAGCAAGAAAAATAGTAAAATTTGAATTTCCCGCCAAAACGTTATGTATTAAGTATAAATAAAAACCGTTGAAAAGAGCACAAAAAGGCGGCTCTATTGCCGGTAACCTGGTTTCAATCGGTCTAATGGTGCCCGAGATACAGCTGCCCAAACTATGCAGCGCATATGGTATTTTTCGTTCCGGGACCTTGATTTTCAACTTTCAAGCTCAATTTTCTCAATTTGCGGTACAAAGCGATTTTGCTCATTTTTTATATGTTGTAGAGAAAAGATAGCGCTACATTTTAGGACATCTCTAGACCTGTCCGGACTCTAGGTTTCCTGGAATCAGCCCTCCAGTGGAGCAGAAAAAATTTTTTTTCGAACAAAATAATTTTGAATCACTTAGCCTGATCGGGCGTGACGCGAGTATTTCAAAAATGCCATTCCCAACTCGCTACAACGAAAAGTAAGCGAGTTATTGTCGAAAAACCGAAATTTTCTGATTTTTCTAATTCCGGAACCGGGGCCTCCCGGAAGCTGAAAATTGCAGGTAATGTTTCTTACATCAATATACAGTATAGATCAAAAAAATTGTCCCATCGCTTTTTCGGCCTTCACTCAAACGTTTCGTTCTCAGTCACTTCTTTACCGATTTGGCTCAAATTTTCAGCAAACATTAACAACATGGTTGGCTAAATATTCTGCAAGTGTGGTGCCAAAATTCCGACTCATACTGGTTTTATGACCCGAAAACTAGGAATGAGGGTTGTCCACGCAAATTAAATTTTTTTCGGTAATACAAGGAGTACAGGCCTGAAACTTGCAGGAATGATTGGTGTTGCTATTGGGCATAACATACTAAGCGGGCAGCCCTGTAGCTCAAAGGGCACTAAAATGGGGGAATTTCAAAAACATGACGAAATATGACTTTTCTTCGTAAAACCGGCAAAATGACGATTCTTGAGATTTTCATTTTTCAAAAAACGCTGCAGGGATGGTTACTATGGTGTGGAACAGAGCTTAAATATCAGGTTCATTAATTTGTCGAACTTCCTGCTACAATCTATGTTGATTAACAACAGATTCAGTGCTTTGATTCTAGAAGGTGCAGATTTCTTAACTATGGGATTTTCAGTCATGTTTTTGAAATTCCCCCATTTTAGTGCCCTTTGAGCTACAGGGCTGCCCGCTTAGTATGTTATGCCCAATAGCAACACCAATCATTCCTGCAAGTTTCAGGACTGTACTCCTTGTATTACCGAAAAAAAATAAATTTGCGTGGACCACCCTCATTCCTAGTTTCCGGTTCATAAAACCAGTATGAGTCGGAATTTTGGCACTAAACTTGCAGAATATTTAGCCAACCATGTTGTTCATTTTTGCTGAAAATTTGAGCCAAATCGGTAAAGAAGTGACTGAGAATGAAACGTTTGAGTGAAGGCCGAAAAAGCGATGGGACATTTTTTTTGATCTATACTGTATGTCTGCATGCAAAATTTGAGCCAAATCGGAGAACCTCGCCTCAAAGTTGTCCTCCCAGGGTCGTCAGTAACTTAAACTGGCTCTTAAATCACCGACTTTCCTGGCCATTGTGTGTCTTTCTTTTTAGCGCTTTATCTCAGCCATAGGCTGTTTCCAAATGATAGTATCTTTTTAAATTACTATGGAATCCGTATTTCTCCTTCACACAATTGAGCCAAACTACATATGTATTACAGTCAGGCACTTTTAACGCCAACCTTCCGTCGGTGCGGTGGTACCAGCTACTGTTGTTTGGGTATGGCATTTTCAGGAATCGGTTCGGTATGGGTAGGTATTTTTCGGCATACCCAGGAATCGGTTCGGTATGGGTAAGTATTCGAAAAAATACCGGTATACCGGTATTTATTCGGTACTTGCTGAAAATGTTCTGCAAAGTCAAACCACTGAATTTCCCATTTACAAAGGGGCCGTCCGTAAATAAACGACCTCGTTCCAAAATCCCGATTTTTCGGACCCCCCTCCCCCAAAACCGCCTTGCGTCGTTTCTGGGAACCCTCCCCCCCTAGGCGACGTCGTTTTCCGTTTACCCCCCCCCCCCCGATAAAAGTGCAGTACATGCAGTACTGTCATTTTTTCTTGTTGCCCTACTATACAATGAATTGAATAGATCCCTTCAGCCACTCTGGAAGCTTTTCTGAATGTAGAAATATTTGACAGAATGTACATAAATCTAAAATAATACATTCAAAGTTTCCTAAAATTCTGAAAAAAGCGATGTCGTTTTTAACTACCCCCTCCCCCCTCCTGGTGCGTCGTCTATCGTCGCATTTCAGCCGACCCCCCCTCCCCCCTCTGGAACGACGTCGTTTATGGACGGCCCCAAAGTCATGGATTTACTCATTTCCAAGGTCAGAGGCTAGAAAATCCATCAAAAGCAATGGGATTTACAGTTTTTAGGAATTTTTGAAATTATTTTTTAGTTTTACCAAGAATGCATAAAAGAGTAGCAAGAATGTGCCGCTCAGCGGCCGGCCGAGTGTCGATGCGCTGTACCAAAATTGAATTTGAATGTTTGAATGTTTAATACACTTCCAACAGAATAACAAGCAACTCGGATCAAGCGGAGGGCGTGGCCGTTTGTCCGACGAGTGCCCTTCCCCGCAAGTACTCAGTAAAATCAAGCTGTTGAATTAATTTTCTGAAGCGCGAAACCGTGGCTGCATTAACTATTTCGGCTGTAAACTATTCCATAAGGGTACAACCCGATTTGAAAAGAAAAACTTCCTTATGTCTAGTCTTGACCGTTGAACAAACAATTTACGGTTGTGACCACGAGTGCTTCGCGTGCATTAGCATGCTCAAATAACAGTTGCCTTGGCAGCTCCACAAGTCCCTCGATAATCTTGTAGACCATAACCAGATCGCGGATCAAGCAAAATTCGCGACCCCTCCAGTAATTTCAGGACAGGTTGCGAATTTCGCGACCCCTCCAGTAATTGCGCATGCGCTTTATTGCAGTGCGAAATCAGTGCAACCTGATTTCTGAGCAAGAATGACGTCAACAAAATGTTTAGTGATTTTCTACATCGGCAATTCATTGCATAGTTGGTGTAAAATCTTCAATCATCACAATAACTAAAATAAGTGTCCAATTGCAAGGCAAGATTGCAAGATATCTGTGAAATGCATCAGCAGGCTTTTAGCATTTGTGAATTTTTCCATTTTGAACGTAGCACATGAGCTCGACCATGTACACATGCCACCTGCTTGCATATTCCAGCTATTTTACCTTTCTTTCCCTTTATCATGTTGCCGTAGACTTGAGAAATCAACGGCGGCAGCTATATTCCCAAACACAGATTGAATAACCCGCTAAAAAATCAGGTTGCGCTGCAATAAAGCGCAAGCGCAATTACTGGAGGGGTCGCGAAATTCGCGACCCCTCCAGTAATTTTGGTGCAGCGCATCGACACTCGGCCGGCCGCTGAGTGGCACATTCTTGCTACTCTTTTATGCATTTTTGGTTTTACTACTTGAGTGAAAATTGTTTCTACAAATAATTTTGGCTAAGCGAAATGTTTCCATTGTACTGTAGTTTTGATGCCTGCTAGTGTACAGTTTGCAGATCTAACGAGTAGTGACAAAACACGAGGCTATTTTGTTGATTGTGAATGTACTGTACATCAAGTACATACTGTAGAGACTTGATTATTAAAGAGCAGTGTGAAGTTGTTGTTGTTGTTGTAACTTTTTGTCCTTTCGGACTAGGAGTAGCCAACTGCTATAGAGCAGGACCAGGGGGGCGTTGCGTAAAAGTTATCAGTCTGATAATATCAGTCCAATTTCAATCAGTGTAAGTGTATTGCGTTGCATAAAACTTTTCGTAACAGTGCAAGTGGTATCAGTCCATTACTGTTTTGTATCAGTGCAAATTCGACTGATAATATCAGTCCAACGAAAATTGCGTTGCATAAAACCGGTGCACTGATACGAACGGAAATTATTTGGTATCAGTATCAGTCCACTTTTATCAGTCATGAGAGATGGTTAGGAACCCATCTTTTGCACAAGAATGGACTTGTTTGATGAGGAGCTTGTACTAAATCGAAGCAACAACGATCCAGAAGCACTGCTGCTTGTATGCATGTACATATTATTTAGCATTCATAGCTTTAACTGGCTGTAACTCTCCCTCTCTCTGTGGTGGAAAAGTGGGTTTCATCAGCGGCGCTGATTTGGGCCTCAAAACGGGTTTGGCAACTAAAAGTCGCGCAAAAACCCTGTCTTTAGTACTTCGAATCCTAATTAAGACTTTTCAAATTATGTATAATTATGCCTTCTAACACACTTTACAAGCCTTCGGCCTTCTGAAACCTATTCAAAGTAGTTGAAAACACTAATCATAGTTTCTGAAACCCCTACATATGTATAGTTATAGTTCTTTCAACCAAAATCAGGGCTTCTGAAACCTACATAATTTTAAGGTTTTAGAAGAGGAGAACTAAATCTTTTAGAGTTTCTGCACAGTTTTTGGTGAAAATAACTTCCCAAACCTTACGATTTTGACTTTCTTTGATACTCAAAATAAAACGCCCTCTAATAAGCCACGTGTCCACACCATTCTGAAATAAATAAGCCGCGGTTGGTCCACACCATTCAGAATAAAGACGTTATAGGTTTGCCAGACTTTCTAACTCGCAACCGCTCATTCAGACTTCGGTGGACTGATAAAGTGCCGCCGACCGATTAAAACCAGCCCGGTGGCACTTTCCCAGTTTGACTTGTTTAAATTGAGTGGTTGGCAACGATTCTGGAAGTGTCAGTGCCACCGGGTGGGAAAAGTGTAGGTGAATCCGCTTTTACGCTCACGGGTTCCGATCCGATCCGATCTGGCGGGGGGGCCGTACGATGTACAGCCCTACGATCAGACCTGCACGGTCCATTTCGTTACCCCTGATATCGTCATCTCGGACGTTTGCCCTTCTTTCACTGCCAAGCCACTCAAGCCATGCTGTTGGGCGCCAGGTACTAAGCGAGTGCCTGGCGTGGTGACGTCATGGTGCTGACAGCTCCCAACGGCCGCCCGGCCGCAGGCACTAAACCGGTATTGGCCTTATTGCTGGTCTCTCAGACAGCTCCTGACGTCGTTGATCTTCCCTCCAACGCGGCATGCTTTTTGGAGCGGCTTTCGGTGCAACGGCAGATCCAGTTGGTTCCCATTTTACCTACTCACTGTAACCAGTTTTCGGTGGCCTGGGTGGAGCGTTGTGCCGACGACCAACTCTTTGCAGCAAGAAACTTGCCGCGCCGAGAGGATGAACCACTACAACCGCTACGGATGCAGGGGCCGCCGTGACTCAGAGGCAGCGAGCTACCCCCTGAGCCAACGACGCGGCCCGCTCACGGGTTGTCCAAGTATACTGTATCTCGTACTGATTTCTGTAAAATTTACAGTTAGATGGCTTTTGGAAGGTAAACCTGTCTCACTCTCATTGGAAAATGGCTCAAGCCACTGTTTGCACCGAGTTTTTTATGGTCACAAAAATGGAAAGCAGAAGATTCGTTCTAATTTGTTTCGTATCAGTTAGGCCAAAACCTATCAGCGCATGGACTGATTCGAAAAAAGATCGCTGATATGAAATTATTTTTATGAAACGCTGTAAATGCAACTGATATGTATCAGTTCTGTTTTGTATCAGTGTAGTTCGTATCAGACTGATAACTTTTATGCAACAGGCCCCAGGAAGAGACACAAGGTCCGGCAGCCTCCTTAACAACACACCTCCCTTTTGTTGTCGGTGTGTGCAAGACAGCTAAGGTTTGGTTCCCATTTATCTACTTGCCATTGCTGACTTTCGAGAGCCTGGGTTGGGCTTTGTGTCGACTACTTTCCATCGCCTTGACAGGTTTCGAACACACAAACACACCGCTTCGCTCCCATGGGTGCCGGGGCTGGAAGTTAAGCCAAAACTAACCCAACGCTTTCTAATGACAAAGTTTGGGACAGGGAGTTGGGTCAGAGAACAAAAAATCCTTCAAATTCGATGTTTTGGGGGATATCGAAATGGAATGTGTTACTGCATGCCCAACAATGCAAAATTACAAAGAAAACAACGTGATCATAGGGAATTTTCGATAAAAATGCACTAAGCTGGACAAAAAATACCGATTCCTAAATACCTGGGTATTCCCAAAATAATCGGTATACCCGGTATGGCTATTTATTAAAATACCTGGAATGGGTAGGTATTTATTGGGTAGGTATTCCCAAAAATACCCATTATTCGGTATGGGTTCGGTATACCCAATCAACAGTAGTACCAGCTGGTAAAGCACGATATACAGCACAGTACCCCTAGGTACATGTACCTTGTGGTGCCGGTGTCACGCCCCTCACTCGACTTAGGTCAGACCCCCCGGATGGGGTGGGGACTCCTACACACATACATGTAACAGGGGGGGTCTGGGGGGGGGTCTGCCCCCACTCGACTTAGGCCAGACCCCCCAGATGGGGACACCCACCGAGACGATTTCACCGACCCCCCCTCCGATTTTTCTGGCAAGTTAATTTTTGAGCAAATTTTTGCAATTTTTTACACTTTCACACACTAAAATTGCCAAAATCGCCTGCAAAACAGCACTTTTTAGCTGTATTTCAGCCAAAATTAGCGATTTTTGGCGATTTTTAGGCCAAAAATTGCGATTTTTCTCGATCTTTGAGCGTTTTTTAGTGCCCACCCCTAGTGTTTCCGATCAAATTAAAATTAAATAACAAAATTAAATTGTTTTGGCCAAAATCACCAAGTAAATAGCAATTTAATAACAAATTAAATTTCTCGCGATGACTGTCAAACAAATTAAAATTATATTAAATTTCGAAAAAATGGCCTAGAAATTTGATATAAATTTGATATGAATTTGATATAAATTTGCTTGGTTTGGCAACTTCACTAACCAAAGTCTGGCTACAAAGCAACAAGTTCAGTCCAAAGATCACCTTGGTCATGCTTATAGCAAAGATATCAACTCATTAAATGCTAATTTGCAGACCATTTGTCGCTATCTAAAGAAAGGTCAACTCATTTTGGACTGACACAACCCAGGTTTTGAGCTGTTTCCTCAGGATTTGAGTATTGATTTTAGCAAATTTATATTTAATTCATATCAAATAACAAATTTGTATTGAATTAAATTTTCGAATTTGGGTACCAAGCAAATTAATAGCAAGTTATTTTCATCTGAAGGCTGAGCAAGCAATTTAATAGTTATTTAATTTCAAAATAAATTTACTCGGAAACACTACCCACCCCCCCAACCCCCCCTCCCCCCATCGGCGGATGACCTGTTACATGTATGCCTGCACATGTACTAGACTAGTGGGTTTGGAGGGTTACCTGATATGGTGTCGTCGGTACCATAAACGGCGTTAAGTGCCTGACTGTATTAAACGTAAATGTCCGTAAACAACCTGAATCAAGATAAAACTTTTTTGTTGCAGTTGCTGCAAGAAAACGAACCGTGAAATACACAGTGTTTGTTGTGATTGAAATAATAAAGTTTCTTCACTGATTGCACAATAGCGTACCATCACACGCTCACTAGGTTATTTATTTAAATAAGCATGGAGTTTTATTATGATTCTGTTGCGAGCATCATCGTCAAACTACACACACAACTGCGACCTCTGAGATTTATGCGTTTTTGAACTATTTTTGGTACTCGATCCCACCGAATTTGGAGTCAGCCAGGCTAAGACTTGTCAAAACGCACAAACACAGTATATACTGCACAGTTTCATCAGTACTACAGCTATATCTACAGTAGAACTCTGTTCTTGTCCAATTGATGCTTCAGATCTGTTTAACAGCATTACTGTTTCCCTTGTTCCTTCCGGCAATCGAATGGGCTTGTTGACTGTTAGGATTGAAGTTGCCAATGGCATTTGACTTCAACAATACCACCGCTTTGACATGGCTGCGCGTTTTCTCAGAGCAGAGCAGGAGAAGGTACGGATTGATCCAGGAGTATACGTCAAGAATGACATTTTGAGCGGTCATCATAGACTTGAGGCATACATGTCGTTGGGGGGGGGGGGGGGGTAAAGGGGGGGGGGGCCGGCCCCCCCCCCAGCCCGATTTTTCGGCAAAAGTCCCCCCCAGCGGATTTTTGGGGGGGGGACCTGAAAACCCACTTTTGGATTCCAAAGTAAAGAAAATTTTAGCCCAGACAATACATTCTGCAGCACAAAATTGGGTTTTCGGCTGCCATACAACCCAAAACAGGGTTTTGTAAGGGTCGGAAATCCTAAATAGGGTTTTTAGACTGCTTAGAAACCCTGATTAGGGTTTTCAGGTTACTTTCAAACCCTGATTAGGGTTTTTAGACTGCTTAGAAACCCTAAACAGGGTTTTCAGGTTACTTTTAAACCATGATTAGGGTTTTTAGGCTACTTTTAAACCCTAAACAGGGTTTTCAGGTTACTTTTAAACCATGATTAGGGTTTTTAAGCTACTTTGAAACCCTAAACAGGATTTTCAGGTTACTTTCAAACCCTGATTAGGGTTTTCAGGTTACTTTCAAACCCTGATTAGGGTTTTTAGGCTACTTTGAAACCCTAAACAGGGTTTTCAGGTTACTTTCAAACCCTGATTAGGGTTTTTAGGCTACTTTAAAACCCTAAACAGGGTTTTCAGGTTACTTTCAAACCCTGATTAGGGTTTTTAGGCTACTTTAAAACCCTAAACAGGGTTTTCAGGTTACTTTCAAACCCTGATTAGGGTTTTCAGGTTACTTTCAAACCCTGATTAGGGTTTTTAGGCTACTTTGAAACCCTAAACAGGGTTTTCAGGTTACTTTCAAACCCTGATTAGGGTTTTTAGGCTACTTTAAAACCCTAAACAGGGTTTTTAGCCTACTTTGAAACCCTGATTAGGGTTTTCAGGTTACTTTTAAACCCTGATTAGGGTTTTCAGGTTACTTTGAAACCCTAAACAGGGTTTTTAGGTTACTTTCAAACCCTGATTAGGGTTTTCAGGTTACTTTCAAACCCTCATTAGGGTTTTCAGGTTACTTTTAAACCTTGATTAGGGTTTTTAGGCTACTTTTAAACCCTGATTAGGGTTTTCAGGTTACTTTCAAACGCTGATTAGGGTTTTTAGGCTACTTTGAAACCCTAAACAGGGTTTTCAGGTTACTTTTAAACCCGGATTAGGGTTTTCAGGTTACTTTCAAACCCTGATTAGGGTTTTTAGGCTACTTTGAAACCCTAAACAGGGTTTTCAGGTTACTTTTAAACCCTGATTGGGGTTTTTAGGCTACTTTGAAACCCTAAACAGGGTTTTCAGGTTACTTTGAAACCCTAATTAGGGTTTTTAGGTTACTTTCAAACCTGATTAGGGTTTTCAGGTTACTTTCAAAGCCTGATTAGGGTTTTTAGGTTACTTTGAAACTCTAAACAGGGTTTTAGCACTGGCTAGAAAGCCTAGAAAGGGTTTTTAGGTTGATTAGAAACCCTAAACAGGGTTTAAGAACTGCATTCAAATCACTAAATAGGGTTTTTTAGTAATCTTATAAGTCAAAACAGGGTTTTGCGCGTGCCTCAGAATTGAAATTAGGGTTCTGTGAACTATTTTAGTCAATATATCGCATTTCAATCAGTATTTTATCGCTGAAACTCATATTCAATACGTATTTTGAGCGCAAAACAGCTTTTTATTACATTCGCTGCTTCAATATTCGGTTTTTAAGGCATTTTTTTCAACTGGAACAGGGTTTTTAAGGCATTTTTAATGCAAAAACAGGGTTTTAAAGGCTTTTTTCGGTCCAAATAGGGTTTTGAAGCCATTTTTTGCCCCAGAATCCCTAAAAAAGGTCGACAAAACCCACTTTTTACCCCAAAAAAAGGTCGACAAAACCCACCTTTGGACCCCAAAAAAAGGTCGCAAAACCCACTTTGGACTTGGTCCCAAAACAAGTCTTGAGGGTAGTGGCATCGGTGCTCCAAGACATGACAGTGCAGAAGCCTGAACACAGCCCCTGCATCAGGAACAAAGCCACTCCCAACCAGGCCAGTTTCAATTTTGCTTGTCGGCTTTTCACCTTCCTCTTGTTCTTCGCTTGGTCGGTGTTTGGCTGTGAGGCGCTGTGTATCTTGTGCAGCATGATGCAGTAGCAGATGCCACAGACCAGCGCTATGAGACGGCACCACAAGCCACACACTAAATAGTAGAACCACTGAAAAATATTGCGTGATTTTGTCCATCCATCTGTCCATCCATCTGTCCATCTGTCCGTCTGTCCGTCTGTCCATCCATCCATCCATCCATCCGTCCATCCGTCCGTCCATCCATCTGTCCGTCCGTCCGTCCGTCCGTCCGTCCGTCCGTCCGTCCGTCCGTCCGTCCGTCCGTCCGTCCATCCATCTGTCCGTCCGTCCGTCCGTCCATCCGTCCGTCCGTCTGTCCGTCCATCCGTCCATCCGTCTGTCTGTCCATCCGTCCATCCGTCCGTCTGTCCGTCCGTCCATCCGTCCGTCTGTCCATCCCTCCGTCCATCCATCCATCCGTCTGTCCGTCCATCCATCCATCTCTCCATCCGTCCGTCTGTCCATCCATCCATCCATCCATCCGTCCATCCGTCCATCCATCGGTCCGTCCGTCCGTCCGTCCGTCCGTCCGTCCGTCCGTCCGTCCGTCCGTCCGTCCGTCCGTCCGTCCGTCCGTCCGTCCGTCCGTCCGTCCGTCCGTCCGTCAGTCCGTCCGTCCGTCCGTCCGTCCGTCCGTCCGTCCGTCCGTCCGTCCGTCCGTCCGTCCGTCCGTCCGTCCGTCTGTCTGTCTGTCTGTCTGTCTGTCTGTCTGTCTGTCTGTCTGTCTGTCTGTCTGTCTGTCTGTCTGTCTGTCTGTCTGTCTCACGCGATACATAACTCAGAGTAATGTGGATTATCTGTAATTATTACTGTACCTGAACCTGATTATCAGGTAGGTTTGCAATACCCACCTGATACCTAACCTACCTGACACCTGATCAGGTACTTTTGAGCTGTACCTACCTAATGTTGGGTTTTTGGCCTGAAACAGGTGCAGGATTGTGTGTATTCGTCTCTTGCGACTTAGTTGCATAGCTTTCTTGGTCTTGCTCTTGTTTGATTTCTGGCAATTGAGCTTCAGTTGTTTTCTTGCTTTCTTTAAATTTGGATTCTGATTTTGAGTGGTTCACTTGAACTGTTAGAGCTTGAGTTCCTGTTTTGGTTGTTTTGTGTGGAAATGGTATGTTGTCAGTACAGCTGTCTGTATATGTATATATGTACATATACAATGTTTGCGTAACCGGTTGCTGCAGACACCGGAGCTTTTGCTCCGGTAGAATGTCCCGAAAAATCGATGTCTCAGATTCACGTCTCGCGAAAATTAGTGTCGCGAAACTGATTTTTCCGGACACGTCATTTTCGGCTGAACCCGAATTTGCAAGGCATTACTGTTGCTATGGGTATTCGAATCTGAATTGGGTATGGGTATGGGTAGGTATTTTTTAAAATACCCATACCCGGGTATGGGTATGGGTAGGTATTTTAAAAATACCCGGGTATCGGGTATAAATCGGGTATTTTTCATTAAAATCGCGAAATTCCCTAAAAATGCCAGATTTCAATTGGTTTTGGAAAAATAGATTTTTAACGGCCCTTCGGACAACTATTATGTGCTCAGTGTAGCAGATGTAGTAGTGCCTGTTTACTGTTGTTTAATACCGGATTTTTCAAATGCGTATGCGTATGCGTATGCGTATACGCATTCCAATTACAAATGCGTATGAGTTTGCGTATACGCACAGTTGTTAGGGTCAAAAATTTTTAAAAAAAAAAGACTTTATTTTTTAAAAAAAAAAGCTTTTTTTTTTGAAGGCTCAAAAAAAAATTTTTTTTTTGAAAAATCAATATGCAAATTAAGGGAAAAAGTGGGGAAATTCACGTACATACATCCAATTTTTTGTAAATTCTTTGGAAGCAGCCAACATTTTGTCTAGCAACCTGCGTAATACTTCTTTTGCATTGAGCCTAACAGCGACTGCGTAAGAAATCCTTCCTTAGGATTCACCTAGAAGTGCCTCTAAAGACAATTTTCGGTGAAATTATGCAGTTACAGGCAGTGTTTAGAGCTGTATTGTCGTTTTCGTACAGGTTTCTCAACTGACTTAAGGTGCAAAATATTCGGTCTAAGAGGCATTTTCTTAAGCACAGTACTAAGTGCGCTGAGACTTGTGGCTGAGAAAGTGAAAAATTATGAGCGCAAGTCAATTCAATAGTACACTGAAGCTTACGAAAATGGCTTAGGAGTTGTGCCATGGTGTCTATTTTACCGTGCAATACTGTAGTGTTTATGTAAATTTTACGTGAAATAAATATTGCAGTTCTGCTAAAAGATCTGTCTGTTAGTACAGAAAATCTGTCCAATCGGTTCTGTAATTTTCAACTGAACAGATTGTGAAAAACGAGAGATTCACCAGAATCTGTGGTACTACGAACGTGTTTTATGACAGATAATTCAGTTCTATATTACCGATTTCCCAGTTTTTACAGATAATCTGTAACTTCGACAAATCTGTGGTACAGTTGAGGCATATCTGTAAAAGTTACCATTTCTGCTATCTTTAGCAGAAACAGCCAGTGGTTGGTAATCATGGAGAAAATCTGTACTATTTTTGACAGAATTTCACAATTATAACACAGATCGTTTTAAGAGAGTAGCTGCCGCAAATCTCAACCGATTTGAATGAATCCTTTTTTGAATGAAAGATAAATAATTCTTGAAAGATTGATGTAACGCTTATTAAGATAGCTTGCTTAGTTTCTGAGATATTTGTCCTCAAAGTCAAAACAGAAAGATTTTCAGCTTCATGTCTAGACCTATTTCCTCAGAGAATTTCAATTTGTAGTCTTAGTTTGTAGTTAAACATTTTCGCGATAAAAATTTGTTGTCTTAGTTTGTAGTTGTCAAATTCAGGTTAAAAAATATGTAGTTTTAGTTTGTAGTCAATTTGTAGTCAGATTACCAAACGTCAGAAATTCGATATTATCGCAATTTTTTCTCCAAATGAACAATCAGTCAAAGAAATGCTCTGCAAAAATAATGACCGGAAGCCTGTTAATTGTTTTTTCTGTGAAAAAATCGCCTTTTTTGATAGATGTTTCTGGAAACAAACAGACGGAATACAATGTTTTAACAGAATTCCAATGCTGAACATCTGGTATTTTTTAAAAACAGAATGAGACATTTTTTTTAAAAACTAAGACAAGAAAATACCCCCCACCTGCAAACCCTGTGCGCCTGGCGCACACCCCAACAATTCGCGTTTTTAAACTGTTCGCGCCGCGCGAATTGGCCGCGAACTGTTCGATATGAGTCATACACACGTTATAAGATGCCGGCGCGAACTGTTCGAAACGATTCGCGCATACGTAATTAGGCAAAATCCGAACTGTTGTAAACAATTCGCGCCAAACCCCGGTTTGCGCGATCGGGATACACGAACGAATGTGCAAATGTCAATCATGTGTTTTCACCTTTCTTTTTATAGGGGTAAAAAACCAAGAAATTTGTAAAAACTACTGTTGTTTAATACCGGATTTTTCAAATGCGTATGCGTATGCGTATGCGTATACGCATTCCAATTGCAAATGCGTATGAGTTTGCGTATACGCATTGCAAAAACTAATGCGTATTTTGCGTATTGCGTATGCGTAATGCGTAATCTCAGAAACATTCAGAAATTTCACTCAACTGCTTTCTTGGCACTACAGTATGCTGTGTAGGTATCCAAATTCTAGGTTTTTGAGACACTTGAGGCTTGATGATAAATTCCTGACCTTATAGAATTGCAGTATAGTAGGCACAGTACGTATGTTTTCAACAGGCAAGCGATATACACTTTCCTTCCTACAAAAAAGTAGTATGTTTGAATGTTCATTTCAAGAAGAAGTCTAGTAGCAGTCAATCATAATAAACATGCACTGAAAACACAAACAGATAGCCTGAGCATACAACACAACTGATGTCACCCAAAACTGTAGGTAGAAACTCTATATTCAAGGATGTGTGGCAGGTTTCCTTTTCTCTTAAAACTCGCTTTTTTTAATATTAGCAAGCAAAACTCAGCTAAAGCTTTCAAATTATCTTAGAAGATTCCTGGTACCCTCACCTCACACTGAAAACATGAAGAATAACCATTTGGTAACAAAATAAAGAATAACCATTTGATACTTCAAACATCGACGGCCTAAGCCTTTTATAAATCAGTACCTTTTATTACATTTTAGGTACCAGCTGCTTCAGCATCCGCCTTTGTGAAAATAAAAAGTCGGCTCAATGACCAAATCGACATGTAATTTTTTTCATACATATTCGGTCTAAGAGGCATTTTCTTAAGCACAGTACTAAGTGCGCTGAGACTTGTGGCTGAGAAAGTGAAAAATTATGAGCGCAAGTCAATTCAATAGTACACTGAAGCTTACGAAAATGGCTTAGGAGTTGTGCCATGGTGTCTATTTTACCGTGCAACAGGGTTGTATATTTTTCCGAAAAAAACCTCGGCCTGTTTTTTTCCAGTTTTTTTCCGGTTTTTTTCCGGTTTTTTTCCTAAATCGCGGAAAAAAACTCCAGCCCAAGTTCTGAGTATCCTAGGCTGGTTTTATGATTCCTAACGCTTTCTAGCGCCTTCCTCAGTCTTGTTAGACCAGAAATACACGTGTTACATTGATATAAATCACGAAACAGGCATGAAACAGTGCCTGACAGGTTCCATAAATAACCCTATATGCAAATTTTCTTACAGCTGTTTGCATTATTGTTTTTTCATGCCAAATTTGGTCTTTTTTGTTGTTTTTCTAACAGTTTTGAGTCAGTATGGCCTATTATACATAGCAAAAGTCCATTTTTTAAACGAAAAATGACGTAAATTAGCTATTTTTAGCTTGAGTTTTTTTCCGCGATTTATGTTTTTTTCCGACCCTTAGGAAAAAAACCGGTTTTTTTCCGGAAAAAAACAGTTTTTTTCCGGTGTTTTTTTCCCACCTCACATCCCTGCCGTGCAATACTGTAGTGTTTATGTAAATTTTACGTGAAATAAATATTGCAGTTCTGCTAAAAGATCTGTCTGTTAGTACAGAAAATCTGTCCAATCGGTTCTGTAATTTTCAACTGAACAGATTGTGAAAAACGAGAGATTCACCAGAATCTGTGGTACTACGAACGTGTTTTATGACAGATAATTCAGTTCTATATTACCGATTTCCCAGTTTTTACAGATAATCTGTAACTTCGACAAATCTGTGGTACAGTTGAGGCATATCTGTAAAAGTTACCATTTCTGCTATCTTTAGCAGAAACAGCCAGTGGTTGGTAATCATGGAGAAAATCTGTACTATTTTTGACAGAATTTCACAATTATAACACAGATCGTTTTAAGAGAGTAGCTGCCGCAAATCTCAACCGATTTGAATGAATCCTTTTTTGAATGAAAGATAAATAATTCTTGAAAGATTGATGTAACGCTTATTAAGATAGCTTGCTTAGTTTCTGAGATATTTGTCCTCAAAGTCAAAACAGAAAGATTTTCAGCTTCATGTCTAGACCTATTTCCTCAGAGAATTTCAATTTGTAGTCTTAGTTTGTAGTTAAACATTTTCGCGATAAAAATTTGTTGTCTTAGTTTGTAGTTGTCAAATTCAGGTTAAAAAATATGTAGTTTTAGTTTGTAGTCAATTTGTAGTCAGATTACCAAACGTCAGAAATTCGATATTATCGCAATTTTTCTCCAAATGAACAATCAGTCAAAGAAATGCTCTGCAAAAATAATGACCGGAAGCCTGTTAATTGTTTTTTCTGTGAAAAAATCGCCTTTTTTGATAGATGTTTCTGGAAACAAACAGACGGAATACAATGTTTTAACAGAATTCCAATGCTGAACATCTGGTATTTTTTAAAAACAGAATGAGACATTTTTTTAAAAACTAAGACAAGAAAATACCCCCCACCTGCAAACCCTGTGCGCCTGGCGCACACCCCAACAATTCGCGTTTTTAAACTGTTCGCGCCGCGCGAATTGGCCGCGAACTGTTCGATATGAGTCATACACACGTTATAAGATGCCGGCGCGAACTGTTCGAAACGATTCGCGCATACGTAATTAGGCAAAATCCGAACTGTTGTAAACAATTCGCGCCAAACCCCGGTTTGCGCGATCGGGATACACGAACGAATGTGCAAATGTCAATCATGTGTTTTCACCTTTCTTTTTATAGGGGTAAAAAAACCAAGAAATTTGTAAAAACTACTGTTGTTTAATACCGGATTTTTCAAATGCGTATGCGTATGCGTATGCGTATACGCATTCCAATTGCAAATGCGTATGAGTTTGCGTATACGCATTGCAAAAACTAATGCGTATTTTGCGTATTGCGTATGCGTAATGCGTAATCTCAGAAACATTCAGAAATTTCACTCAACTGCTTTCTTGGCACTACAGTATGCTGTGTAGGTATCCAAATTCTAGGTTTTTGAGACACTTGAGGCTTGATGATAAATTCCTGACCTTATAGAATTGCAGTATAGTAGGCACAGTACGTATGTTTTCAACAGGCAAGCGATATGCACTTTCCTTCCTACAAAAAAGTATGTTTGAATGTTCATTTCAAGAAGAAGTCTAGTAGCAGTCAATCATAATAAACATACGGTGGAAACACAAACAGATGGTCTGAGCATACAACACAACTGATCTCACCCAAAACTGTAGGTAGAAGCTCTAAATTTAAGGATGTGTGGCAGGTTTTCTTTTCTCTTAAAACTAGCCTTAATTTAATATTAGCAAGCAAAACTCAGCTAAAGCTTTCAAATTATATCAGAAAATTCCTGGTACCCTCACCTCACACTGCAAACATGAAGAATAACCATTTGGTAACAAAATAAAGAATAACCATTTGGTAACAACTTGGGAACTAATTTTTTTGCAAGACGCTCGAAAAGATAACTATTTTTCGGAACTAATACGCATTATGCAAAAATATGCAAACATTTGGCAGAATGCGTAATAATATTGCGTAATGAAATTCAAATGCGTATGCGTATGCGTATGCGTATACGCATTCTGAAATGCAATGCGTACTTTGCGTAATGATATGCGTAATGCGTATACGCATGCAACAGTATGCCTGTTACAGTTTTACTTAACAGTTACTAGAACAGCTGTGAATTTTCCATACTTTGGTAGATTAACAACATTCGCAAAAAACGTAAACTTTATGGAGTATAATTGCTGATAGTAGTTCCTGATTCTGGGTCACCAACCATAGTTGTACAAAATTTTCAGCTTCCTGTAAATACTGCCCTCAGGATCATGACCAAATGCATAGAAACGTTGTGACCTTCAAATTAAGGTCCAACTAAATTTACCAGCCTTACAACGGTACTTTTCCTCATAGGGAGCAGAAAAATAAAAGCCAAATTTCTGTTAGAAGTAAACGATAATCAAGAAACTTCGTAAAAGACTTTTTACATACTGTACGTACATTTGCAAAAATTCAGCTTCAGTCAAATACCATGTTTTATGCATATGTCATGTATATATACAGTATGTACTGGAATTTTCCAGTGGGAGATTGAAGCGCTAACAACCCAGAGCATTTCTTTCTGAGCCCAGTGGCGTATCCAGGGGGTGTAGGGTGGGTACACCCCCCTTTGCAGTGGAGGTAGGAAGAAAAAGTCTGACAAAAATAAAAGAAACTAATGAATTATGTACTAAAACTGTCTATTTTGCGCTCAGAATGCCTTCTAAATGCGTTTTTGAAGGCCAAATTTTCAAAAAATTTTTCGCCCTGGTCGGCCAGAAGCCCAACCAGGCCATTATATACTACTAAAATGTGTAATTGCTGTTAATTTTAAGCTCGGAATGCGTTTTAAACGCGTTTTTGAAAGCCAATTTTGCTAAATTTTCTTACCCTGGTTGGCCAGCGGCCCAACCAGGCACTTTCAAAATTTTACACCCCCCTTTCCAAAATCCTGGATACGCCACTGTCTGAGCCCGCAAACGTTTTTTCAATAAGACGTTTTCATATGGCGTTTTATGCATAAATTTAAAAAACACCAAAATGCTTAATTATACAATTCTTGAAACAAACTGGGTGGATAGCTAACCGTTCTGAAACAGTAAAGTGACTGTATGATGCATGGCAAAAACGGTACTGCTACTTAACACTTCCTTGAGAAAATTTTTGCACAGTTTTTACAAAAATTAACGTGTGTGTTTGCGAGATTTTTTTCTGAAAATATACCCATTCAAATACCCGGTATTTTTCGAAAAATCGGGTATACCCGGGTATGGGTATTTCAAAAAGTACCCGGGTATGGGTATACCCGATTTCAGGTAGTTTTGTTAAAAAATACCCAGTTTCGGGTATGGGTATGGGTATACCCGATCAACAGTACAAGGCATGTCGCATATTTTTTCGCGACCGGGTCATCGAGGGGTTTTTTAAAAATACCAGGACATGGTTTTTTGAGACCAGGACATGTTCCGAGACACACTCAAGATTTCCGACGATCTACACTTCTGCCAGTCCGGTGGCACTGCATTTTATCACAACGCTCTACCGCGCCATTTAGATTTATCCATGACAGAGCGGCGTGCTAAAATGCCTGGTACTGTGATTTTAATATCACGTTTTATTAAAAAATGAGGCTAAAATCGTAATTTTGAGCAGGCAGAGGCAAATTTCGTTAAAAGGCAATATAAAGGAGAACAAAACCACGAAAATCTTTAAAAAAATATCTGTAGATATGTCTTTAATTTCCGTTAGCTACGAAAAAAGCATTGTAAGCTATACATTACTGATTTCTGAGCCCAGTTTGTCAGTACTGAAAGCTTCAGCAGCTAATAGTACTTTCTAACTGCTGTTTAAGGTTGCGGTCCTAAAGAGCAAGTATGTATTGTACAATGTAGGAACGTCATAGATAGAACTGCTTGTGGTTTACAGTACGTTGCATTACTGCGCTAGAGCACTTAGTAGAGAAGGTTTCTTCTTTACCAATGCCTTTTTGGTCAGTGAAGCATTAGTCTGACTTGTTCAATGAATTCATTAAGTCTTTCTGAACTTTACTTATGAAAGCAACTGTAAGATTTATTGCTAGCGGTGAAATAAATGCAGATGCAGAAGTCAAAAGGTTCTATCAAAGCTACGAATACCAATATCCCATCTGATTGGAGCTGGAAGAACATCTGCACAGTCTCCGTTTGATTGGTTTCAAGCTGGTCCGATCATGAACTTTGCTCTAATCTCCCTTTTGGTGAGCCTCTTGTAGGTACTACGGTTGATTTGTATACCGAACTCGTACCGAAAATTGATTAGTTTGATAACCTAACCTACCCAATAAATACCTGCCGATCTCAGGTATAGTCAGCATACAGTACATGTAACAGGGGGGTCTGGGGGGGTCTGGCCCCCACCCGACTTAGGCCAGACCCCCCCCCGGATGGGACCCCCCCCCCCCCCCCCCCCCCCCCGAGACGATTTCACCGACCCCCCCCCTCCGATTTTTCTGGCAAGTAAATTTTCGAGCAATTTTTTGCAATTTTTTACAATTTCACACACAAAAATTGCCAAAATCGCCTGCAAAACAGCCCTTTTTAGCTGTATTTCAGCCCAAATTAGCGCTTTTTGGCAATTTTTAGCCAAAACTTGCGATTTTTTCGATTTTTGAGCGTTTTTTTCAGTGCCCACCCCCCCTCCCCCAAAATTTTGGATCAGACCCCCCCGGCCGGCGCCAGACCCCCCCAACCCCCCTCCCCCATCGGCGGATGATCTGTTACATGTATGATAGTCAGATGTTGCAAAGATCGAAACCAGTGCATTTTATGTTCTTTATGCTGAAAATCGAGTCTTAATTGAAGTACATATATAGTCTTTCCACCTATAAGACCCGGGTCTTATAACTGGTGCAAAAATGTGACCCCAAATTTGGGCTTTTTCCAGTTATAAGAGCCGGTCTTATAGGTGGAAAACTGCGGTAATCAAATCTGTATGTCTAACATCGATGTACATACAGTATTAGTTTCGTTTGCTTACTGTTCGTTAGATCTCTATACTTCATGATGCACACTTACAAATCCTTAAAACTGTGGTACGCATGGAAACATACTGTATCTCTTAGCCCAAACTATTTAAAGAAACGATTTTCACTCGCGCGAAACTAAAACAATTTCAGAAATTGCTAAGAAAAAGTGTAAATCGAGCGTAATTAGCCGACATATGTACACGTACCGACGCATTGCTGGTTACACCAAAAATATACATACCGAACAGATTCATAAAAATCCCATACTACAGTCAAGCACTTAACGCCGTTTATGGTACCGGCACCATTATGGTACCCCTACCCATGGCCATGAGTGCCGGACCATATATATGGTGCCGGTACCATATAAGGTGCCGGTACTATATATTGTGCCGGTACCATATATGGTACCACTACCATATATGGTACGAAATCTGAACAGAGTGGTACCATATATACAGGGTGTGCCAAAAAAAAACAACCCAGCAGATTTTTTGCTGTAGCAACCGCAAATCGCAACCGATTTGAATGAATCTTTTTTTAAATAAAAGATAAATAAATTCTTGAAAGACCGATGAATCCATTATTAAGATAGCCTGCTTAGTTCCTGAGATATTTGCCTTCAAAGTCAAAACAGAGATTTTGGCAGTGAACAAGAGTGATAAACACAACCCAGCAGATTTTTTACTTTTGCAAACATGAATCTTAACCGATTTGAATGAATCCTTTTTTAAATAAAAGATTGATAAATTCTTCAAAGATTGGTGCAATTTTTATTGAGATTTACTGCTTGGTTCTTGAGATATTTGCCCTCAAATTTGAAACAGATTTTGGCAAAGAACAAGAGCGATTCCGTTGCATTTCATAATAAAGCAGATTCCTACTGCTGGGGGCTAATGACACTTTACTGTTGAAGTGAACCGAGTTTGTCTGTCACCAGTAAAGCCTCCAATAGCCCTCAGCAGTAGCAGGAATCCGTTTTATTACGAAGTGCAGCGGAAAAAGAAAAATTCCCTCTTGTTCACTGTCAAAATCACAGTTTTGATTTTGAGAGTGAATATCTCAAGAACTAAGCAGAGCACATTAATAAACGTTACATCAATCTTTCAAGAATTTATTTATCTTTCATTTAAAAAAGGATTCATTCAAATCGGTTGAGATTTGCGGTTGCTACAGCGAAAAATCTGCTGGGTTGTTTTTTTTTGGCACACCCTGTATATGGTACCGGAACCGGTAAAACGCGAAGGTAAGGGCCATATATGGTACAGTACCGGTACCTTATATGGTACCACCACAGACCTCAAACGTGGGGGTACCATATGGTACCGGCACCATATATGGTGACGGTACCATTATATGGTAGCACTACCTAAGGCACCTTATATGGTGTCGGTACCATAAACGGCGTTAAGTGCCTGACTGTACTAAACCTATTCCTGAAAATCCGATACCCAAACAGTAGTGTATCTACGTAGATTGTACATGCTGAAGAGAGTTTTACTGGTCTGCACACAAGTAAGTGTCACGGTTTGGTTTGGACAGAAAGTGTGTGTTAACGGGATGGGCCCGTGGCTTGGACTGAGATTGGCACTAGCGTTGTAGGTACTGTGCGAAGACAACCTTCCAGCACCAGTTTATTCAGTATAGACCCAAGTGCAGTAAGAGTAGAGGCCTTATATAGTGGCCATGATATCATATCCCGTGCTGCCCACTACCTTTGTGAGTAACATGCGCGTGCCTGGTGAATAACGTGCAAAGCGCGGGTGACTAGTGTCTGGTATGTACATACAGTCGATATGACTGTACGTCCAGGTGACAACTATCCCCGTAAAGCAAGTGGCGTCCCGCCACCAAGACAACACATAAAGCTACAATAGACAGCAGACAAGGACAAGTGCAAGAGTATCATGACCCTGGATGGCATCTTCTTTTTTCTTGATGGGGCATCCCTCTGCTGTTGATAGTTCTGGTTGAAGCATTGTCTATCATCAAGTTAATTCAGTTACATCATCTCCGATGGCCGTCAGGCACAGGTGTGGCCCAAGTGAAGAGAATTTGTGAGATTGAGTACAGGAACTGTCAAATTGGTAGACTGGTGGAAGAGTAGCAGGTAGGTTCAGATGGATCTGGAGGCTCCAACTGTAGTTGAGGCAGCTGGCAGCGATTTCAGTTTGCAAGGCTGCAGTCTGTGGTAGTTGTGGAAGAAAAAAAGAGGAGAGAGGAGAGAAAGTCTACCACACAGCAGCAGGTACAGGCGAAAGCTCCACACCAGTTTCCGATATCGGTACCGAATACCGAATCAACAGCAAGTCCTGTGCCATGTTCAGCAGGGAAGCGGTGGTTGGCGTGGACAGTACGTAGTTGTGTACCGTTGCTTTTCATTGAGGCAGACGTTCCCAATTTTTGCTTTGATGTTCATCATCACAAAGTTCTTGCATGGCATGGTGTCTCAGGTCCATGTAGTGTTGAAGTTGGCCATCCAAGGTTCCCATAGAATATAAAGGACGATTATTATGACATAATATTGCCCAAACCTGCACCCATGCGTTGTTATTTGAGTAACCAGAGTCTTGCACAGTGTTAGTTAGTTTACAAAAGGCTATATAAAAATACTGTTGTGCAGGAGGCTGGTAGAGGTATGGTACTGGGGCTTAAAACCCTGTGGAGCCCCAGGCTCCCTCACCTCTAGAGGAAGCTGGAAGTTCTAGGACTTTCTCTATGTACGGCTGTACGAAGGCCTCACATATAACTTGGGCGATGCTCTGCCCTTTCGGGATGGAGACGATTCGTCTCGAATCGTTGTGCACGACTGCCACTATCGGTCCTGTGTAATCAGGGTCAATTACACCACCTTTTAGGTTAAGGTGTTTAGTTAAAGAGGACCGAAGTGCCAATCGGCAGTAGTGGTTTTCTGGGGGTTTTAGTGCTATACTCACTAAACTGGGTAGCTAGCTCTCTGTATCCACTGTACTGGATAGGTCTAGGCTAGTGGTCCCTGGGATATGGATGGGACAAAAGCTTTGTTTATGCACGATAGGTGTTGGTCTTTCCCAATAGGTGGGTCGTTTCACCTTTTTAGCCTAGGGGATGGTGCAATTTGGTTCTGGTTCTGACATGGGGTAGTGGGAAAACTTCTGAAAGATGGTTTCAGGTAAGAATGTACAGTAGGTTTTGTACAAACTTTACAGAATTTTGGAATTTCTTGTGGAAAACGTTGCTTTGGGGTAGGGTCAGGTATTTTCGGTTTACAATGAAAAGGTAGGGTGACCAGGGTTACAAAAAGTATAGCCTTTAACTGGTATTTGCTTAGCTTGATATTGTCAGAGTGTGAGGTCATAAACCATCTCAGCAGTGCATAGTCCACTATGCAAGTAAAAGGATGTCCATACAAGTATGGACGGAAATACTGCACAGCCCAAACAAGTGCGGTTGCCTCTAGTTCTATGGTTCCGTATCGAGTCTCAGGGTTTTTAAGAGCTCTGCTAGCGTAAGCAATGGGTCGGATGTCTGACTTATCAGATTCGTTTGTTCGTGTATCTTGCGAAAGAACTGCACCAAATCCCTTTTTACTCGGGGGAGAGGGTGGACGTCCTTTTTAGTTATGGCATTCAGTTTACGAAAGTCTACACAAAAATGGAAGGATCTACATTTTTTTTTTTTTTTTTTTTGCGAGAACGATGGGACTATCCCAAAGCGAGGTGGATGGTCTAATGATGCCGGTAGCTAGCATCTTATCAATATGACTTTTAGCTACCTGCCGTTGGGCATATGGTATCCGGTACGGCCGGCTGTGCGTGGGTTGCGCATTCCGTATACCATTTACATGCTGCACAGCGTCCGTGCGCCCTAAATCGTGTTCTCCTACTTAAAAGATATCCTGAAAACGTCTAAACAGAATCATTAGTTCCTGTTTCTCGGGGGGTGTAATGGCTCAGAAGGTGAATTGGGCTTCGTTGGTTGACGGGAATTTCTAAGGCTTGTAGCATAGCGACCAAGTGATCGATCGTCATTATGCTTCCTAGCGTACACAAAGGGTGTACAAAAAGTCCTTCTGTTAACAGATTCTTTTATGCTTACATATCGAGAAAGAAGTGCACCAAAACTCATTCGTTTTATCTTTTCGGGCATCAATTTACAAATTAAAACGTTTCGAAAGATAAGAGTTGATGAGGAGGGGTGCTTCAGTTAATTTCCATTTTTAGGGTTTGAAACGCTAAAAGAGATGCCTATCATAATTTTATGTTTTCGGTTATAAATCGCAATGTGGCGTCGACTATCTTCGCGAGTTCTTGCTGAATCGACGGTAGTAGCCAGATAATCTTGTGAACTGGCGGATTTGTAACTGCAGTGGGTGTGAGAAACGTTAAACAGAAGGTATTCTGTCAGGGTCGGCAGTTAGGCGATTATCTAAGATATGGTGGCCTAAGTGAGAATCTGTTTAGTGCAGAAAGATATTGTGTCTGGATGGCCTTAATGTTCAGTATAAAATCTGGAATTATTACAAATGTTGGTTAGCTGTTCCTACTTTTTTTTTTTTTTTTTTTTTTTTTTTTTTTTTTTTAATTATGGCTGCAAACGATTTTGGAATCCAATTAGGTAGGGATTGTTGCCAGTCTATAACTAAAAGATGGTAAGTAATTGGAAAGTTGAATAGGGTGTTGGTGTGGTAAAATGGCGAATTATGAATTGATACCATTCTTTCTGCTCAGTGTTGTGTTTTTAGTAGTGTACAGTGCAATTAGCACGCAGCTGTTGTCTGTACACGGTGGAAGTGACGACAAGGCCAGTACGTAGGAAGTTTTGCCAGAGCTGAGAATGATGCCAGAGAAGCTTGGGTTCACATGTGATAATGAGCCCATGACTAGCTCTAGTCATGCAAAAATTGATCAATCTTGGATCAGCCAACACATCACAGGACCGAAAAGTTCTCGGCAGTGAGAGTATAACAATTTCTTGTTCTTGCCCCTGTGCCTCTTCTGGGCACAATACTTCCACGTCTCGCTCTACGTGGTACCTGATTAGCTGTGCCTGCCAATGGTGCAAAGCAATCACTAAAATTTTGTCAGGACTAATCTTGGCTTCTTCAACGAGTGTAGTGACAATACTTCCCACTATACTGGCTTCAGTCCGATTTCCCATCAACCCGTATTGGATTTCGAATGAAGCAGGATTAGTTTTGTCACTAATGTCAACGATGGCTATCGGGACATCCTTTTGCGGCCAGTAAAGAGGAGATGGGTATTCTCTAGACTGGCTAGGGCAAATAAGGTTGCCGTAAAAGTGTGTATTACTGAAAGACAGTAACTCCATCGGCTGGCGGTGGGACTGGAGTAGTGTACAAATACCCATGCCATTAGGTAGGCGGACGGCCGGTTTCCTAAAGTCGTCTCCTGACAGCTGCTGCGAAACTTGGTACACCATACGGTCAAGCATTGATGCCTGACACTGATGGTATACGTCCGTTGCTCTAGTGCTGTCCAGGTTAGGTGTGTACGAGTTTTCCGGCCCTTTTTGTTTAGTGTCACCGGCAAAAACAAGGCGACCACCTGTGCGCAAACCGTGGAGGCAGAGCAGGCCATCAACTTCACGGCACTGCTGTGCGTTGTCGATTAGTGCTGCGTGGAAAGTATGTTGACTGAGACCATGAGTCTTCAAGGCCCCAGTTGTGGTGACCACTATCTGCGCAGCTAATGTGAGTTCAGTACTCACCCGCTGCAGACTGCGGTAGTGTTCCCTGCTTTCCAGCAGTTCCAATTCACAGGGATTGGAGCCAACGCCGAGGACTTTAACTTCATTAGCGTGGCGTCTGTAATGTTCAGCACACAGGTTCATCTGGAACCGTATTGTTTCTTGTGTACTGGTGGGTAGGGTTTGTATTAGGCTGAGTACAGTGGCTGTCGGGGTGGTCAAGGGACCAGCTACCCACTGACTAGCCCAATAGGCAGCAGTCAACAGGTTATCGGAGTAGCATTCCTCCGAAAAATTGGAGTAGCGCCTAATTGCTATTACCGAATTCTCAGGCCCTAATTTCTGAGCTAACCGACGGGTCAACTCGTTTACTGCAGCCTCAGTAGGTGCAGCCAGGAGAACTCGTTGATTCTGTTTGGCTAACTGTAGTGCTAAGTACACCAACAAATCAGTCTTGCCAGTGCCAGCAGCGCCTATCAGGAGGGTAGTATTAAAACCACCATCCTGGATGAAGGAGAGTGCCAGTTGCTGTTCAGGGACAAGGGAAGGAAAACCAGCTACTGGAACAGGAGTGACGTTCATGTCAATAGCAGCTTGTAGTTGCAATCGAAGACTTCGATCGCGGTTTGTTTCAAGCTGTGTGACAGTAAATGGTCCATAGCACTGGCGGAGCAACATGCCCAACATGGTCTTTTTGGGCATATTGACTTCCAACCAAGTAAATAGCCAAGTGCCCTGAAGTCCCTGTCGCCTATGAGGGATCATTGAAATGGTGATAGGGTCGTGACCCATATAGGCAGTATTTGCATACAGTTCGTAGCTTGCCTCACCATCAAAAGAGAACAAAGTCAACCCACCAAACTGTGGATCATGAGAGTGGACATGACCAGTGTAAGAGTCAGAGCCTACAGTAAGGGTGACTGTCATGCCTTCTTTCAACTTGCCACGTAGGCTTTCTGTATAGAGGAACACATGGCCACCAGAACAGGCCCACATTATGTCATCGCGATTTATGGAAATGGCGGCTGCCAGAGTAGGGAGTTTCTTTTTCTGCAGCTGCCGAACAGCTAATTTTTCCTGTTCCTTTATTACATTTCCAATGGCAACAGCCATTGCTTGCTGATACTGAGCCAAACGGTCAGCGTCTTCAATGGCTTCCCTCAGGGGGCCTCTGGATGTCCAGTATGCAGCTACATCCAGTGCCTGTTTCCCTAAAGCCCAATAGCGTGGATCCTGAACCAGGGCTTGTTCTTCAGCTAGCTGGTCAAATCCCTGTTGGACATGCTCAAGCACCCGCAGGCGTGCTTCAGGAAGCAAAAGCTGTTCCTGAGTCAGAGGTCCAACAGTGGCCAAGCTGAATTTAGCTGGTGGCTGCAATAAATCAGACCAGCTACTATTTTGGGCGTAAGGTGTGCTTAGTGTGGCCTGGAGTATGGGGTAGAAGTGGGGAATATACCCAACTATTCCAGGAGCGGCTAAAGAGAGACGTGGAGGGTTTCCTGCCTCCTCGTATAACCTAACTAAAAATTGAGTACCTGGGGGGAAGAGAGGGAACAAAGGAGCAAACGGCTCCACCAAAATAGTGGCATCGACCGTCAGTCGTTTTGTCTCGCCCCTATATTCCACTGCAACTTCACTGTCGTTGCATTTATGAGCAGCTATCGTAGTTACTTTGTCCTCTGGCATTACAACGCTGAGCTGGACTAACTGCCAGCGCACCATACAATATGATCCGTGCTTGTGCTTCCCAGCAAACAAGCGCGAGATCCCATTGTAGGTGACGTTTTCGATACCATCGACTGGTAACTCAGGGTACCGCTTTGGCTGCAAGCTGGCCCCTGTAGCTGTGCCAAGTGTACGATACTCAGGTATCGCATTCACCTCAACCAGCCGACGTTTGGAAAGCGCGCCGGCTGCCAAGGTCTCCCATTTCCTGTAAGGGGGGTCACATAAGGGCTGCGAGCCCTGACGGTATCCTACAACTATGTCCAACTCCCCAGCCGGCTTGCTTAGAGAGATGTTGTGCTCAGGCCGAGAGCAGGTGGTCAGATGATGCACCTTCCAGTAGCTTCGGTCGGCTACCAAACTGGCTTCTACATAGATTAGTTCATCTACGTAATACATAGGTACGGCAAGGTGGGCGCCCCAGTGGTGGACAATGGTGTGACTGTCCACCACAAATTCCTGTGTTCTTCCCACTGGTAACCCGACATCAGGCAGAGCCCGAAAGAGGATGCCCTCTGGGTGGTCAACTTGTGCCTTTGCCACCAGGCCCTTAAAGATGGGGTTTCGGTCTCCCTCCCTGTAAGAATGGGGGCCCAGATCTGGTAACGACTTGTATGTACAAAACGTAGGCGAATTGTACATTATGGTGGGCCCATAGGGAGCGCTATTGTGACTTGGTGGCATCACCGAAGGAAAGGTAGCATAATGGCTTACCTGTTCATTCCGTCCCAAAGTGGGCGTCGTAGGGGTGGTGAATGGTGTGCTCATAGGTGTCCGTTGCATGATTGAGTTCTGCAATGAATGAGTCAAGTTAGATGAGGCAGTATTCAGTGAAGGGGTAAACGATGTAGACCCAAGTGTTCCTGTGAGTTAGCAAACTCAGTGCGCAGTTGCTCATTTTTTTTCTTTTTAATTTGGTACCGTCTAAGTGGCAGGCCTTAGTAAAATACGTCCTACGTACGTGTATTAGATCGGAAAATGAGACGTAGTGTGTTTTGATTAGAATCTGTTGTTGTAATTCTAGTAGAATGGACGGGACTTTAGGCAAAAAAAACGAGGCTGTGATGATCGAATTGCATTGAATTTCTACAGTAGTTAGTGGCGAGGAGGGCGATTGTCGGTTGAGGTCTAACTCTCTAAGGGTAGTGAGACTGGTGGAGATCTATGTCAATTAATTTGGCGGCATTGGTGTTGATAATGCCCATACCGGCCACAGTAAAAATAGTAGCCATTTCTGTCTTGTGGTCGCTGAGGTGTAAACCGGTTATTATCTCGATTCTGTCTAGGCCAATTAGATTGTCTAAATTGTGGGCGCCCCGGTGCCCTGTTTTGTTTATTTAATTTGGTTTCTAATTGCTTAATATAACTTTTGAGTTTAGCCATGTCATCCTGTAGTTTACTAATGTCCTAAGCGTTGCTATTGGAAAAGGGAAGTTGGGGTGCGGTTCCATTGTTATTAAGACTAACGAAGGCTGCAGAGATTGCTTATTCCGGCTGGAGTTGGCGTTCATGTAAAAGTGGCATAATTCGAGCCGTCTTCGCTGCTACTGTTGAATCAACAGGTGTAGCGGCAGCAGGTGACGAAAATTTGGAAAAAAACGCCTTGTTTGGCAGGAATAACTCCAGTTAAATCTTGAGCAGCCAACTCGCACCGGGATGCAAGCTCCTCAGCCTCTGATAATGTTTTTGGGGCGCTAGTGATAAGTTGATATCTAATAGCAGGTCGAAGTCCCCTAAGGTAAACAGCTAATAGGACATAGTCTCGAGCCTCTAACCTCATATCTTTTAATGCCTTACGACCTAAACCATTTAAAGCACAAAGATAGATTGAAGCGGTTTCGCCAGGTTGTTGAGTAAAACTCATGAGCTCGTTCGTAGACGGCTAAAATCAGGTGGTTCTAGTCGCTGTATTAATTCCGGGACTAAGGCTTGATAGTCTCTCTGAGTTTTAGGCTTCTTGTAAATAACTAGTTTATAAATATCGTAAACTCGATTAGCTAACAGGGTAGATAGCAAAAGTAAACGATCGGCATCTGCTAGTTCTCTGGTCCTAGTAGTAAGTTCAATCATTATCATGCCAATCAGAGAAAAAAAACTTTTAAGATCCCTGCCCTCAAAATCTTTTTAATCTTTCCCAGAAGGGAGCCAATTCTAGAGCCAAAGGGGGTGGTCTCTATCGAGCAGACGTTGCCTTACAATTTATACTAAATTGCGAAGCTCAAACACCTCATCAGGTAGTGCAACCGCAGTAGCTAATTGTTCTTCAGCCATATCTAAGCTACGGTTTTCAGGGAATTGTTCCTGACGATTGGCCCTAGCCTTTTGTTGTTTGGTTTGACTACGAGTTAGCATTCGCTACTGTACATAGCCAAGAAAGAAAGTAAGAAAGGAGCACTTACCGATGAAGTGAAAGATATTTTCGAAAAAAACGTTGACGTTTAGATCTGTCTTCTGATTATTACCAAGCAGGCTGGTAAAGAAAAGGTTTTTGGGTTTCTTTATATAAGGAAAATTTAGGGTGCCTCAAAATCGGATCGTGGGTCAAGACCTCATTTTAGTCAGGGCAGTAGGTGTTTGAAGTGTATGAAATCTACGATAACTTTGGATTTATTACGAAAACAAACAAGATTAGTTGGATAGTTTCTAGGGCAAAGTGTGATGTTTTGATTGATCGGCAGGTCGCCGTCGGCGGAAGAAAAGAAGTTGGTTTAATCTAAGATGTGCTGTAAAAACATTGACCTCTCACAACATCTAGTTGTGCCCGTTTCTGTCAAATTGTGTTAAGTTTAAAATTCTGATAACCGTCAGAACTTACAGTATTCCTTTCCTTATTTTAGGTAAATGTAATTTAGCTTAATACTGTCTCAAATTGCCAACGCAACTCCCTTCTGCATTTGACAAAATGCCTTAAGCTATCGGCGCGCGACTCTACAGCGCAACAAATTCAAAACTTTTGTTCCTATACGTTTGTCTCCTACCCAGGAGGAAATCATCGGCTCACCAAGGCCGGAACAGGGAGAGAATCATCGGCTCACCAAAGCCGGAACACCAAAATGAAAAGTAGCTACTTACCAATGCATCCTCGGCTGACCCGCAGCCGGTCCAATTCGCAATACCTCGGCTATCAACAAAGCCGGTTTATTCACTGTCCTCGGGTGGTCTACTTCACACCGGACACAAGTCTTAGGGAGTACTGGCATCTACCAGGAACTTTTTTCTCAACAATCTTACCTCTGGCCCTAACCAGGAAACTTTTCTTCTCTCCAAAAATCTATCTTCTGACCCCAACCAGGAATAGCGCGCGTTTTTTTTTTTTCATCAGAAATCTGTCTCTTCCTAGCAGGAAACTAATTCACCCTCTGCTAGCAAAAAAAATGAGAAGGAAAGAAAACAAAAAAAAGAAAAGAACGACGGCCGTCATTTTCGCTGGGCATACCTAGCCTACTGGTGCATGGAATAGGAAATCAACGTACAATACTTACCGAAAGTGCACCTCCCAGTACAACAAGCCAACTCCCGTCGTGGTCACCAGTTTCTGTCACGGTTTGGTTTGGACAGAAAGTGTGTGTTAACGGGATGGGCCCGTGGCTTGGACTGAGATTGGCACTAGCGTTGTAGGTACTGTGCGAAGACAACCTTCCAGCACCAGTTTATTCAGTATAGACCCAAGTGCAGTAAGAGTAGAGGCCTTATATAGTGGCCATGATATCATATCCCGTGCTGCCCACTACCTTTGTGAGTAACATGCGCGTGCCTGGTGAATAACGTGCAAAGCGCGGGTGACTAGTGTCTGGTATGTACATACAGTCGATATGACTGTACGTCCAGGTGACATAAGTACGGTAGTATTTTAGCTGTGCAGCACTGTGACGGTCGGCACTGAAGTGGACAGTGGTCACTGGGACACTGAAGAACCACTTGATCGAATGGGTAGGCACCGTAACAACGATTTCTTCTGTTTCTTAGTATTCGAACTGATCTTTTCAGAAAGAGACTGGGTAGACCCGGACATGCTTTTCCGTGTTCCTTTTTTTGACGAATTTGGAAATGCTCAAGATCTTGATGGTCGACCGCTTCGTAATGGTTGGTGGCTTCGCTAGCAACATCTCAAACAACCTGCCAGGTTTGCTATAATTTCCAGTTTATTCCATTTAAATCACCGACTTTCCTGGCCATTGTGTGTCTTTCTTTTTAGCGCTTTATCTCAGCCATAGGCTGTTTCCAAATGATAGTATCTTTTTAAATTACTATGGAATCCGTATTTCTCCTTCACACAATTGAGCCAAACTACATATGTATTACAGTCAGGCACTTAACGCCAACCTTCGGTCGGTACGGTGTACGGTGGTGCCACATGGTAAAAGCACGATATACAGCACAGTACCCCTAGGTACCTTGTGGTGCCGGTGTCACGCCCCTCACTCGACTTAGGTAAGAACCCCCGGATGGGGTGGGGGTTTGGGGGTTACCCCCTGCTGGTAAGGCCAAACCCCCTCACCCCCCAACCCGAGGCAAGTTGAGGGACCCAAAAAATACAAGTACTAGTAAGTAGTGGCTCCCAGTCATACATGTAGCAGGGGGTCTGGAGGGTCTGCCCCCCACCCGACTTTGGCCAGACCCCCCCAGATGGGGGAAACCCCCCCCCCCCCCGAGACGATTTCTCCGACCCCCCCTCCGATTTTTCTGGCAAGTAAATTTTCGAGCAAATTTTTGCAATTTTTTACAATTTCATACACAAAAATTGCCAAAATCGCCTGCAAAACAGCACTTTTTAGCTGTATTTCAGTCCAAATTAGCGATTTTTGGCAATTTTTAGCCAAAAATTGCGATTTTTTCGATTTTTGAGCGTTTTTTAGTGCCCACCCCCTCCCCCAAAATTTTGGCTCAGACCGCTTCCCCCCCGGCCGGCGCCAGACCCTCCCCAACCCCCCTCCCCCATCGGCGGATGACCTGTTACATGTATGCTCCCAGTAGTAACAAACTGGCTCAGAAATCACTGCGTAATTTTAGCTTAAAATTCGCTTGAAAAGCCTTTGGAAACCGAATTTGGCCTTTCCACTGCTGATATTTAAGAGAAATCGGGTTATTTTTGGATGAAAGCCCTTTTTTGTCATTTTTTGCTTGTTTTTAGCTCTAAAACGCTATTTGGCAGCTGAAAATAGCGATTTTTAGCGACCTTACTGAAAAAACGCGCTAAAGACGTATTTCCAGGCGTTTTGGAACTTTTTGAAATTTTGGACCCCCGTTTGGGCTACTGTTATTTTACTAGTGGATTTCTATTTTACTTCAAATTCAGCCGTTAATTTAATTTTTATTTTTGTTTTACTACCGGGCAGCTCCGACTTACAGATGGCAAATATTAGGATTAGTATATGTACAGGGTGTGTCAAAAAAAACAACCCAGCAGAGTTTTTGCTGTAGCAAGCGCAAATCTCAACCGATTTGAATGAATCCTGCTTTAAATGAAAGACAAATAAATTCTTGAAAGACTGGTGAAGGCCCTATTAAGATACGATGCTTAGTTCCTGAGATATTTTCCTTCAAACTCAAAACAGAGATTTTGGCAGTGAACAAGAGCGATTCCGTTGCACTTCACAACAAAACGGATTCCTACTGCTGAGGGGCAACAAGACTTTTACAAATGAAGTAACCAAGCATGTGTGGCACCAGAAAAACCTCGTTACGTTAGCCCTGAGCAGTAGGAATCGGTTTTATTATGAAGTGCAACAGAATAATAAAAAATCGCTCTTGTTCATAGCCAAAATCTGTTTTGATTTTGAGTGCAAATATCTCAGGAACTAAGCATCGTACCTCAATAAAAGCTTCACCAATCTTTCAAGAATTAATTTATCTTTCATATAAAATAGGACTCACTGAAATCGGTTGAGATTTGCGGCTGCTACAGTAAAAAATCTGCTGGGTTGTTTTAATCTCTGTTGTGCACTGCCAAAATCTCTGTTTTGATTTTGAAAGCAATTATCTCAGGAACTAAGCAACGCATCTTAATAAAAGCTACACCAGTCGTTCAAGAATTTATTTATCTTTCATTTAAAGCAGGAGTCATTCAAATCGGTTGAGATTTGCGGTTGCTACAGCAAAAAATCTGCTGGGTTGTTTTTTTTTGACACACCCTGTATATGTATATGTATATATACAAAGTAGGCTCAAATGCATATGAATGAATATGTATATGAAAGCAGCGTCGGGAGATCGAACAGCAGCGTTGGCAGCTCGAACGTCAGCGTCAGACGATCGCTCGGTACCTGTCTCGACCCCTGGCAGCTCGTATGAAAGAGGAAGCGGCTTTGTTGGCTTCGTGTTCTGGCACGTCAGATGTCCAAGTCGGCTCATTAAACACTCCCTTCACTGGGTTAATGGTCGATCCTCTGTTCAGTGGGCATTCTCGTTCAACTAAAGCGGTTTTTTCGTGCACAGACGCTCCTAAGGATGATCAAGTCGTAGTAAAGAGAGGCAATGAGAAGAAAGAAGTGAAGAAAGAAGTCGAGGATGACGCGCAGTTAGTTGATGGAACTCCAGATGTTCTTTGTTTGGCAAAAGGCCGTCTACATTCTGTTTCTGTTGGTATCGTGCACAAAGCACCTTCTCATTGCGCGCTTTCTGGGGCACACGCGGACGATCCCGATGATGTGGCCTCTGCCGACACTAAGGATTCGGCTTTATTGCAGTCTGCTCTCCAGGACGTCCAAGATGTAAAAAGAAGAAAGATAAAGAGGCAAAGGAGGAAGAAGAAAGAAGAGAGGAAATTAGAAGATAAGGTAGAAGTAGGGAGTAGAAGGAAGGCAGACAAGGGAGAAAGAGAAGGAAGAGAAAGGATGTTTGGAGGAAGAAGGAAGAAGAGGATGAAGAGGAAAAAGAAGGTGAAGAAGATGAGGAGAAGAGTACTGAGAAGTAAGAGAATGATGAGGAAGAAAGTGATGTCGAGCAAGATTTTGAGAAGTAAGAGAATGTTAAAGAGAAGAAGGATGGTGAAGAAGAAGTTGAGAATAAGAGAATGAAGAGAAGGAGGGTTGAGAGGAGAAGAAGAAAGAGAGTGAGGAGAATAAGAGGACAGAGGAGGAGAAAAATGGCGATTCACTTGGGTTCGCGGTCCAGGAGTGGCAAGCCTGTTTCACCATTGACAGGTCGACAGATGCGAGCGAAAGCGCAGAAAGGCCGCAACGTGGCGCGCAAGCGATCGAGTCAGCACGGTGTCAGTGCAGAGCAACTTACTGGAGATGCCGAGTCAACAGAGATGGAGCAATTCTCACCGTTCGCTCGTTTCCCCGATTGTCAGGCACAGCGGCGGCCCAGTTGACACTCGTGAGGGGGAGTGATGAAGCAATATGTGATTCAGTGTGAGTGTTTGTAGTATCGGGTTATCGAGTGGTTGTGTGCGTGCGTTTTAGAGTGTGTGTGTATGTTGTGTGCGAGACTCACTAGTAAAGACCCCACTTTCCCTTTGACCTTTCAATATACATATGCAAACAAAAAATATTCAGATTTCGTACCATATATGGTAGTGGTACCATATATGGTACCGGCACCCATGGCCATGGATAGGGGTACCATATATCGTCGCCACTATTACAAAACGAGCCAAGTAACAGAAAGTCCAAATCGAGGAAATCGCCTCTTAAACATTTGTTTTATTTTCATGAATTTGCTTCAATATCAGTTTAAATATTTTTTACCTAAAATACAAGTAGATATTTGGTGTGCAAAACATTCTGCATCTGTCAGTTGTGTCAAATTAAGTCAGCTAACAGGAAAAGCACAAAGCAACTGGCTCATTTTACCACCAGGATCACCTGCTGATGATGTCCGTTCACGTGCCTCTGATTACATGACTGAATCTGCTGACACAGAGCGAATTTCGACTTCGTTCCTTCGCCAAAACGTTTTTAGGTGCTTTAGCTATGATTTTTAGCACTTAACTCCATTTTTTTCATTTTGTTGCTTGGCTCGTTTTACCATAGTCATAGTGGCGACGATATGGTACCACCACAGTCGCCGAATGTGGGGGTACCATATAAGGTACAACTACCCTAGGTACCGGTGACATATATGGTACCAGCACCTTATATGGTGTCGCCGGTACCATAAACGGCGTTAAGTGCCTGACTGTATTAAACGTAAATGTCCGTAAACCTGAATCAGGATAATACTTGTTTGTTGCAGTTGCTGCAAGAAAACGAACCGTGAAATACTACTGTTGATCGGGTATACCCATACCCATACCCGAAACTGGGTATTTTTGAGCAAAATTACCCGAAATTGGGTATACCCATACCTGGGTACTTTTTGAAATACCCATACCCGGGTATACCCGATTTTTTGAAAAATACCGGGTATTTGAATGGGTATTTTTATAAAAAATCGCGCAAACACACGTCAATTTCTGTCAAAACTCTGCAAAAATTCTCTCAAGGAAGTGTTTAGAAATAGAAATACAGTTTTTGCCATGCATCAAACAGTCACTTTGCTGTTTCGAAATGGTTGGTTATCCATCTAATTTGTTTCAAGAATTGTATAATTAAGCATTATAGTATTATACTGAAAACATCTTACTGAAAAACCTTTACAGGCTCAGAAAGGAATGCTTTGGGTTGTTAATGCATATGCACCTCAATTTTTCACTGCAAAATTCGCAGTACATACTGTATACATGACATCATACATGTAACAGAGGGTCTGGAGGTCTGCCTTCCAACCGACTTAAGCGCCAGACCCCCGATGGGGAGCCCCCTCTAGACGATTTTTCCGACCCCCCTCCGATTAAATGTCAAGTAATTTTTTGAGCAAATTTTTGCGATTTTTTTGCAATTTCAGACACAAAAATTGCCAACATCGCTTGTGAAACAGCACTTTTCAGCTGTATTTCAGCTTAAACTAGATTAGCCCATTTTTTGACGATTTTTAGCCGAAAATTGCGATTTTTAATCGTTTCTAAGTGTCCATCCCCCTCCGATAATTTGGGCTCAGACCCTCCAGCCGGCGCCAGACCCCAACCCCATCCCCTTCAGCGGATGACCTGTTCTGTTACATGCATGCATGACATGCATAAAACATGGTATTTGACTGAAGCTGAATTTTTACAAATGTACGTACATTGCATATAAAGACTTTGCGTGCATACAGTAAGTTTCTTGCCTCTCGTTTACTTCTAATTACTGTTATTTTACTAGTGGATTTTTATTTTACTATTTACTAAATTTACTACAAATTCAGCTCTTCAATTTAATTTTAATTTTTATTTTACTATCAGGCAGCTCCGATTTTACTAATTTTTGTTTTACTAATAATTCTACTAATTTTACTACTATTTTACTGCGATTTTACTAGTCATAACGTGGAATTTTGAATCAGTGATGCTAAGGTTCTGTGAATAATTGATGTTGCTCCAACGATTTGCTAAATTTGATCATGATACGAAGTTCTCCAGAACTGTAGACACAAAAATGTGTGAAATTTGACCAACAAAACTGGATCCACACTGCTTTTATTGCAAAATTGATCAAAATTTTGGCTGGATTTCACCAAAAACTAGTAAAATTTCTATTTTACTATTGACGGCCTTTGGTAATTTAATTTAATTTTTACTTTACTATTGGCTCTTAATTTTACTTTTTACTATTATTTTACTACTAGTAAAATACCACTAGTATTACTAATTTTTGTTTTACTATACTATAGTAAAATAACAGTACTTCTAATAGAAATCGGACTTCCATTTCGGTGCTCCGTTTGAGAATAAATGCCGTTGTAAGGGTAATAAATTTAGTTGGACTTTAATTAGAAGGTTACAACAACCTTTTCTATGCACTTGGTCTTAGTGCTGGGATGCATTTACATCAAGCTGAATTTTTTATACTACAGGGTGTCTCAAAAAAAATGATCACATTTCTTTTTACTGCCATTTCCGCAAATGTTGACCAAATAGGCTGAAATTTGGACTATAGGTGTCAAAATTCGGGGAATTTTATGTGTTAAAGTTTGGTGCACTAGGCTTGACTCATTCCCGAGAAATTTCAAAAAAAGTGAAATTTGTTAAATCAATAGTGAAAGCCGGTCACCGAAAAAATGATCACATTTCTTTTTACTGCCATTCCCGCAAATTTTGACCAAATAGGCTGAAATTTGGATTATAGGTGTCAAAATTCGGGGAATTTTATGTGTTAAAGTTTGGTGCAGTAGGCTTGACTAAATCTCGAGAAATTTCAAAAAAAGTGAAATTTGGTAATTTCAATAGCGAAAGCCGGTCACCGAAAAACCGAAAAAGCGTTTCATTACATTATCGCCTAAACTCTAACGATAGCGTTGGAGTTCATGCGTCAACTTTTTACACACGAATTACCCTGAACTTCTGCGTTTACACTCCAAATTTCATCCAATTCCGATAAAAATTATAAAAGATACAGGAAAAGGAAATGTTTACATTTTTCGTGACCGGCTTTCACTATTGAAATTACCAAATTTCACTTTTTTTGAAATTTTTCGGGAATGAGTCAAGCCTAGTTCTCCAAACTTTAACACATGAAATTCCCCGAATTTTGGCACCTATGTTCCAAATTTCAGCCTATTTGGTCAAAATTTACGGAAATGGCAGTGAAAAGAAATGTGATCATTTTTTTGAGACACCCTGTACTATAGTGGGTGATCCAGAATCAAGAAGAACTATTAGAAGTTTTATACTCCAGATTCCAGAAATCTGATTAGATTCCTTTGTCGATGTTTATCAACAAAAGTATTCGAAAATTCACAACTTACTGTTTTAGTTACTTTGAAATAAAACTGTAACAGTAACTACTACATCAGCCACCTACACTGAGTACACAATAGTTGTCCAAAAAAGCGGTTTAAAATTTATTTTTGCAAAACCAATTGAAATTTGCCATTTTTAAGGAATTTCACGGTTTTAATGAAAAATACCCGATTTATACCCGATACCCGGGTATTTTTAAAATACCTACCCATACCCATACCCGGGTATGGGTATTTTGAAAAATACCTACCCATACCCATACCCAATTCAGATTCGAATACCCATAGCAACAGTATGAAATACACAGTGTTTGCTGTGATTGAAATAATAAAGTTTCTTCACTGATTGCACAATAGCGTACCATCACACGTTTGGTAGGTTATTTATTTAAATAAGCAAGGAGTTTTATTATGATTCTGTTGCGAACATCATCGTCAAACTACACACACAACTGCGACCTGTGAGATTTAGGCGTTTTTGAACTATTTTTGGTACTCGATCCCACCGAATTTGGAGTCAGCCAGGCTCAGACTTGTCAAAACGCACACACACAGTATATACTGCACAGTTTCATCAGTACTACAGCTATATCTACAGTAGAACTCTGTTCTTGTCCAATTGGTGCTTCAGATCTGTTTAACAGCATTACTGTTTCCCTTCTTCCTTCCGGCAATCGAATGGGCTTGTCGACTGTTAGGATTGAAGTTGCCAATGGCATTTGACTTCAACAATACCACCGCTTTGACGTGGCTGCGCGTTTTCTCAGAGCAGAGCAGGAGAAGGTACGGATTGATCCAGGAGTATACGTCAAGAATGACATTTTGCGCGGTCATCATAGACTTGAGGGTAGTGGCATCGGTGCTCCAAGACATGACAGTGCAGAAGCCTGAACACAGCCCCTGCATCAGGAACAAAGCCACACCCAACCAGGCCAGCTTCAATTCTGATTGTCGGTTTTTCACCTTCCTCTTGTTCTTTGCTTGGTCGGTGTTTGGCTGTGAGGCGCTGCGTACCTTGTGCAGCATAATGCAATAGCAGATGCCACAGACCAGCGCTATGAGACCGCACCACAAGCCACACACCAAATAGTAGAACCACTGAAGAATAGGGCGTGATTTTGTTTATTTCTAGGTCGGTCGGTCGGTCGGTCGGTCGGTCGGTCGGTCGGTCGGTCGGTCGGTCGGTCGGTCGGTCGGTCGGTCGGTCGGTCGGTCGGTCGGTCGGTCGGTCGGTCGGTCGGTCGGTCGGTCGGTCGGTCGGTCGGTCTGTCTGTCTGACTGTCTGTCTGTCTGTCTGTCTGTCTGTCTGTCTGGGTGTTGGTGCGATACGCCGACCGGTGCGATACGCCGACTGATTAGAAAGGTGCGATACGCTGACTAAGAGGTGCGAAACGCCGACTCAATAAACTCCGCCTACAATTAGGTGCGTTACGCCGACTAAAGAGGTGCGAAACGCCGACTGCCCAATGATAGAGGATTTATGGTTTGGGGAGCTCTAGAACTGTCACACATTCAATCAAGCATGTGCTACCTAGCATAGGTAGACTAAAGTTGCTAAACTTGAATTCGGTGCGTTGGCTTCTAAAGACAGAAAACACGATAAAAAGTTGATGGAATAACCAATTTATAGCTTTTGAAATACGAAATCGACTCTTTTCAATCGAATTTTATCAATTCATTTCAAAAACATGAAATCTTTCTAGTGCTGCAGCAGTCAATATTTAATGTTTGTGTACTCTCTACATAGTATTTGCTTAGGGAAAGCCATCACAGACCACTACAGAAGTACAGGAAGCTGTACAGTATTAGCTGTAGTTTTGGAAATTGTCCGATTTAAGTGCAGACATTTGTTTGAGCAGACGGTCTAAGCTCGGTAGCTTTCGGTCTCATCTGGACTTAGCATTGCACATGCCTTACTTTTTCACCTTCAGTAGGTAAATGGGAACCGAACCGGCGCTGCCGTTGCACCCAATGGCAGCAAAGGGGAGGGTTGTTTGTAGACAGGGCTACCCCATTGAAGGGCTCTGAAAAGAGCGAGGGGTGTCCTGAGCTGTCCGAAAGGACAGTGGAACTCATAAACAAATAAACAAACAAACAAACAAACCTTTTATGCAATATAGCACCCTTAGCTAAGGCGCACGTTAAAGTTCGAAAGGTAACAGTCGCTTTCTGTCTGGTCAGATCGAGCATGACTATTGAGACCCTAAATTGAAAGTTAGGCACAGCCGCTGTAGCTTAGTGTAGTAATACATATTGATGTTGCCTTAAGCTGAGAGATTGTTTTGGGGATATTCCGTTTTGCTTTTTACACCGCAACACCCAATAATTATTTTAAACCAACATTTTTGAAACACATTTTCTATAATTCAGTAGTTTTTGGTCCCAGTCTGAAAAATATTTGGTATTTGACATTGGGCTCTTCAATAGTGGGTATTCGGTTTTCCGATATTGTTTCATCTTTAATCTATTGTGTTAGCCAGATAAATTACGTACAATGTGTGCCGTAAGTGAAGCATTCAAAACTGGCGCCTTCCTACTGTACTGGCAGTCGGCGTATCGCACCTGCAGTCGTCGTATCGCACCTGTCAATCAAGTCGGCGTTTCGCACCTCTCTGGTCGGCGTTTCGCACCGGTCAGCGTATCGCACCTCTCGATGGGCAATTAAGTCGGCGTATCGCACCTGAATCGTCTGTCTGTCTGTCTGTCTGTCTGTCTGTCTGTCTGTCTGTCTGTCTGTCTGTCTGTCTGTCTGTCTGTCTGTCTGTCTGTCTGTCTGTCTGTCTGTCTGTCTGTCTGTCTGTCTGTCTGTCTGTCTGTCTGTCTGTCTGTCTGTCTGTCTGTCCAGCTACAACGATCTTTAGCTGAATTGAAAAGTCATTGGCTCTATTTACCTGCCAGAAGGGTTGTTGCCAGGTCAGCATTACCCCTCCGGTCTCATTGACCGCAACAAAAGTGAAATCGAGTGTGAGCTGAGGTGCAGTCATCACAATTGGAAACAGCCAAGTTATCGTCAAATCCAATCGCAGCAGGCTAGCGGACCAGTCCTAGATAAATAGCAATGCATAGAGAGAGCATAGGAGAGTCTAAAACTGACCTGATTAAATCCTAACACACACAGTCTGTTTATTGCCATGGATGCCACTCCTAGGGTCTGAGCCAGACCCACATACCACCAGAACACACTGTTAGCTTTGGCCCAGAGACTAGGCTTCAGCAGCATCAGCCGATGCACGCCCAGCCAACCAAAATAGGCGAACTTGGTGATGAACCAGTCGATGGTCAGATGGATGAGATCGAGAATGCCCAGGTTGAAGGTGATTTGGAAGAAGGCTGAATTGAAGGGCGACTTCCGCCTGAACTTCCAAAGAGTGAACATAAGCACTAGGTAGATAGGCGTGGTTATGATGAAGAGGCCAAACATGGTCAATTCCAGACTGGTCGCTACTGCTGACATCTCTAAGATCTAAGACGTCTTTGCAAGTCTTAATTGGACAAAGTGCTTGCAAGTCAACCCAGTGGGCAGTAGAGCAGAAGATGGAATAGAGGGCTTGGTAATTTGCATTAGCAGCCGGTCGTAACACGACTCTAATTTAACTTGAGTGCGGCTTGCTAACGGCTCACTAACTAAGCTGATCGCACTGCACAGACAGATAAACTGCTGACGTCATCAGCGAAAAATCTATGTGGTTGACACGCGATACATGACACACAAAGAGCAGTCTCCAAAAATGTATTTGGAATAATCTGGCAACTGACAGCGGATTAGCACTCAACAAGGTTAACAGCGCTTTCGTCATGCTCCAGATGTGACACACAGAGCAGTCTCTAAAATTGTAATTGGAATAATCTGGCAACTGACAGTGGATTAGCACTCAACAAGGTTAACAGCGCTTTCGTCATGCTCCAGATGTGACACACAGAGCAG